>CM062618.1:33604545-33706142 GCA_025617555.3 Puccinia polysora
CTACAGATAAATTGAAAAAAAAATGATTAAAATAAGTATTTCTACTTATTTTTACATTGATTTCCTGTTCCAAGTAATTAATTAAATTCAATTATTTTGGGATATTTCCCTGCCAGAACACCAGAATTTGTCTCCTAGATGCTAAGAACCTTGTAATCCTTTAGCTACTAGAAGAGATGGAAGAAAAGAATAATAATTCTCTCAAAAAATAAACAAAGACCAATCCACAAAAGGATATGTGTGATTGGTAACAGTGCAAGGATTAAATTTTTTTTGTAATAGGTTTTTCAATATGATTAATCATAATAGTTGAAGAGGGGCCACAGTTTATAAAGACTGTGTTTCTTTAACACCTCTTCTTCAGGAGATTAACTTTGAATCTGGTAACCTGGAATCATGGGTTTCTTGTGACTTAACAACAAGAGGTAAAACCCAATAATAATTTGGTGTGACCAGGCTATGTTAGCACACAGAAAAAAGCAGAGTGGAAATAACTTGCTGATTTTAGAAGCAAATTGCTGTGTAACTGCAGTTTTTCACAGCTGAAGGCTTTTAGATCTAAATTTTGGTGCCTGTTAATTCATTGTTCATTTCAAACAATAATAATGGTGGCTATGAATCAAAAACATTTTACGTCAGAATGAGGCCATAAATCACTTTATTATCTCTTTACAAGCACTTGATTATGTATGGCATTCTTTCTGGATGACAACTGATGAATTCTGCAGGGAAAAGATCCAAAAAGGGTGCTGTAAAAATTCCTTTTTGGGGTTAAGAGAGCCTTCTTGGGGAATTTAGAGAGCTAAGGGTTCATGTGCTTGGGATAGAAAGCAAGTCAGGGAAGTATTGGAACATCCTCTTGGTGCTGTAGCTCAACTAATCCTGTATCTTTAGGATCAGTGTGTGGTTTTTGGATCAAGATCAGTCTTTGTGTTCATTTTTTAATTGGCTTATCCTGCGCTTAATTTAATTTTGTGCTATTTATATTTGACTAAAATTGTCATTAGTGAGTTTTTATTGATTTTAAATCACCCTCTGATCATTTTAGTATTTCTTATAGTTTATTTACAGATTGCATGATGTTTTTTGTGGTCCTCAACTCTCTATTAATTTTGAGATACTTGTTTTTATTTTATTTTCCATTTCAAATGCTTTCTGGTTTGATTTTCTGCATTTTTGTTTTAAAAAACACATTTGTGCTTCATCCTTTATGCATATTTCATTTCATTCAAGACGTAGGGATGATCCTTGTAGGTTTTAATAGTTAAGGGAGGTGCCTTTGCAACGCTTTTTTTCTGTGTCAGGTCACAGATGCAGGGATCTGATCTTCTGCCTGAAATAATCAGTATCTGCTTTGCATGTGGTTCCTTGACTAATTTATGCGTGCAGGGTGTTTTTGGAGTGCGCAGGCTGCATGTGATAATTTTGAAAAAACCCCTTTTATTCCATAACTCCTAAATTATACATAATTCCTGCGTTATTACAGGATTTTTAGGTGTGAAAACTATATGTGAGAATGTGTGTGAAGTATTTGATTCGCCAGAAGGTTCCAAGGATGGTGCCATAATTTCTGGGTAACTTCAATATAATATTTTAATTAATTAAGGACTAAGAATTCAAAGGTGGGGTCAGTGAGTGACCCTACCTAATTTTGGGTGGGAAATCCAAATTTACAATAATATCTGTGTTTTTCCCACCCATTGGCTATTTTTTTGTTATTTATTCTGTTTTTCTATTCTGTTTCTATATTTTATTATTTTTGGTAATTTGACAGGTTGCTCTGTGCATATTACCAAGCTGAAAGGTCAATTTTCATAAAGATAGTTCAACTAGCAATTGCTTTATGTAAGCAATTCATTGAAGGAAGAGAATACTAATTCTTTTTATCTAAATCTTCAATTTTGCAATAATCAACAGATTATTTTAAGACATAATCCTTCTTTTTGAAAAAGATGAAAGGTGCACCAGTTCTTGAAGGCATGGGTAAAAGGAAAACTATTTTACATCATGTGCTATGCAGGCTTTTACAGCATTTTTCTTACCACAAGGACGCGAGTAGATATCCCCAACCAAGGGTAAGGGACCCTCCACATTCTTATTTTTATTTGGAGGATTTTTCTAGTCTTTTTCCCTGAAAAAAAAAATGTAAAGAGGAGTTCTAAGCCAAGGGAACATTCTAAAACATGGTCTCTTTGTCTTTAGTTTAATCATTTTTGTTTAGGCCCTCATATTTTTATTTCCTCTGTTTAAAAATAAATTAGTAAGAGATAAAACAATTCACAAAATTTGAATGGATGAACCATTCTCTATATCCTCTGGTGATTTCAGAGAATAAACAAATGATATCCAAATCACAGGTATGGTTTTTTGAATTGTAGCATGTTTGCGTTGAGATTTCCCAAATTATATAAGGGTACAGGATTATTATTCTGCAGGTTCACTGCAAGAGATGTAAATTGAGAAGGACCCAGTCAATAAATGGAGGCCAGATTGAGTTCAAAAGATTGGAATTGTTCTGAAGCTTTCTATGAACTTGAGGTAATTAATCTCAATTTTCATTTTAAGTCAGGCTCCCAGAACTAAAGCAAATAAATACCTAAAACAACATTTTCATGAACTGGCAAATCAAAAAAACAAGCATTTCCATTCTAATGAATGAAATGGAGGGTTACCTTTTGCAAAAATACACTTGTGGTTTATCTTCTACAAAGGCTTTTTGGGGATTCTAGAACTGGAAAGAGAAATAAATTGCTTGATTTTAGATAAATATTAATTAGAATCTATTGATCATGAAATGAAAGATTGAGTTGCCCCTCATTCACAACTTACATCATAGTATTTATCTTTGAATATAAAAAAAAAAGAAGTCCATTTATCCTTTAGGAAAGAATATACTTTTTTATTTTCCACTCTGAGTTCAAAGGGGTGATTCTGATTTAATACAACAAAATCATCATTTTTCCTGTTTTTTTAGCCAGTTGAGCTTTGGCATCTTGCTTAAAACCAGGATATTTCCTACAAATACTTAACCTGGGATTTCCTCCAAAATACTTACAAAAAATAATCTTTTCCCTCCTTTCATTTAGATAAGCTTTGAAGTGTCCATCATCCCCTTAATCAAGGTTTGAAATAATGGATTATTCTGCTTTGAACCCAGGGGATATAGATTCATTATCCTTGCCATTGACTTGAGGTTTCTTCTGAGAATAGTAGAATTAATGAGAGTGGAGGAATCAATGGGATTGGTACTAGAATTTATGCTTCTGGTTCAATCTGAAGTATTTCTATCTGATTCTTTCATGGTATTGAGTTTCATAATATGAAACCAACTCCATGATTTTTGGCAAGATTTCTTGAGATTTATTATATCCATCTAGCTGGTCCATTAGCCTGGAAGTTAAAACTTGACTGAAATTAAGAAAACTTTACTTTTCACCCCATCCATAAACATGAATCATAATAGTCCTGAATTTTTTTTTTTTTGCATTTCCACTCTATTTCACATCAAAAATGTTCATTTTCTGTTCAGTGCATTTAAATTCCAAAAATGGTTTTGAAGCTGCTGGTTTGAGGATTAAATTTGGTTCTTTGTTACCTGTATGTGCTAAGTAAGGTTTAATACATTTACTAGCTTTCAGCCAGATACTATTGCAGATCCAGGTTATAAAAGCACCAAAAAACCAAAAAACAGTAATAATAATAAAAAATGAATAAAAATTCCTAAAATTTTGTTACAGAAATTTATTACTCACCCAAAATTAGCTAGGGTCAATCAATGGACCTACCCCTGAAATTATACTTTTCCAACCTTTTATTAAATGTACCAAAAATACCATGGCATCAACATGGTGCTTTTTGGCTATTTTAATATTTCACATGAAAAATCATGTGTATGTTACCAGAACAAAATTAAGCTTGAAATTGAGTGCTGTTTATATTTTAAGAGTTATTGAACAAAAAAAATGATTCAGGAATCCTGCATGAAGCTGTGCTCCACTGTACAGCCCTGGGGCATACAGGCAGCCCCAGGACCTCAAATTCCTGAACACATCCACATCCAATCAAGTACATGGCCTGTACAAAGGCTTCCAGCTACACACCAAACCTTAAGATATGAAATCACAACAAAAGCCCCTGTCAAAGGTGTTACATCACACATAGGAAAGCCATGCACATTTAACATGCATTTCAATCAATGATCCATGTCATCAAAGCTCATGAGTGAGATTCTTGAATACAGTATTTTTGTTCATCTCTCTTATTTTTTTCAGAAGCACACCTCTTTTTCCCAGTTTATTCTTTCAAAATTGTGACACAGATGTAATTTTGATTATATAATAAAGGGTGATGTTAAATTCACGGCTCCAACCGTGTGGTAGTCATGTAGGGCCCTACATGGCTTAAATAAGCTGTGGGGTCCCATAGACAACTAAAAAGGGCCATTTAAAACACGCGCAACCCCTGGGAGGTTGTGTAGGAGCGGTTTACTCCCCAAAAATGGAAATTTCAAGCCATTCAACCCCATACACAGCGCAAAACCGCCGTGTTTGGGGGTGCACAACCCTCTGGAAGTTGTGCCAGGATTTAGGGCACCCCCTGGACCACACTTGGGTTCCATCAACCCAAATTTGGGATCAAGGCATACTTTGTGGGACTGTTGTTCCACACCTAGTGATTCCAAACTGAATTTAAAGTGAAACCAAAGTGAAAGTAAAGTGAAAATTGAAATCATATAAAAATCTGCAAACAATTCTTTCTCAACTCAAAATTGAGAAAACTTTGTTTTTTCTGTGGGAACTATTGGCCCACAAGCTTAGTCAAAGAGCAGTACTTAAAGAAAAAGAAATTCCAAGACAATAATGTCTTATTATTGATCCTTAATATGAGGCAGAGGCAATGGCACACTTGTGAATGTGAATGAATTGGTGAATGAATGGATGGAAAAAAGCAGGGAGACAGGCTCCTTAAATACAAAAGATGGTGCTCATGTGGGGCTAATTTAATAACAAGCAAAAGGCAAAAATTCCGCCCAAAATGGGCTCTACAGGATCTACAAGCCTTGCTACTTGGTTTGGGCTTTGTCAGGGATTTAACCTCTATTGCTATACCTAGCTGTGGTTAAACCTGCAAAAGAATAAAGAAAAACCAATATTTAAATTAGTTTTGACTTATATATTCCAAACAGCAACTTTAAAAGTTTACAGACTCGAATAATACCAAGGTATTATGAGTAAATAGCCACACCTTAAACCTTTATAATAGGTAAGGGGCCTTAGTCTTAAAGGAGTAAGATCAAAAGGAGATTTGCCTATAAATAAGCTCACACCCTTTAAAGAGTAACACACAGGGGTTACTTATCCAAGTGAGACCTTCCACTCGAAATTGGTGTTGCCAGATAGGTTATTGATTGAATTTAATACCAAAGTTTATAGCCCCAGTCAATATTCTTCTTGAGATTAAGGTTAATGGGCTTGTTAACTCTTGCTTGTATTCTTGTTCAAATAATAATATATAATGGATGATGAAAGGGCTATAGGGTAAAGACCCTGCTCTTTTAAGGTAACAGGAGCCCTCAGGGGACTCTAGTAATCACCAGGGGAGTGTCAGGCTCTCCTTGGTTTCGTCCTCAAAGGCCCAAGACATCATTACATCATTCTCAATGGGTAATGAAGAACTAGTACCCATTGGGAAGGATTTTCAAGGTAAAGTTTTCATTTTACTTACTAAAAGGTTACTTACTGGGTCTTAGGACTTATAAATCACTCAGATGGACGGTATAGAAGCCTTAGATTCCATCATAATGATTATTTATATTTATTTAATGTAGCTTAATACCTTGGCAAATAATTTTAATTTTAATTATAAGTATCTTAGCTCATACTATACACATAGAGTATGTATACTCTTTGCAATGTTTATTAAAAGGTTTACAGCCTACAGATGAACTCTGAGCCCTCTGAGTGGACGCACTCAAGGCTCAGTGAAGTATATTAAAGCATTATTACATCCAAAAGGGGATAGTATTAAATAAGTAATTAATTTATAATTATACTATACCTATAAGGGGTATATACTCTTGGCAGTGCTACTAGAAGGTTCATAGCTTACAATTAAGTTATAAAGCCTCTGAGTGAACGCTCTCAAGGCTCAGTAAGGTGTATTAAGTGTACAGAGGGAGTATTACTTATAATTACATCCCAAAGAAGGATAATGTGTAATTAATTTATACAGTATAGAGAGTATGGGTTAATATGATTACTTTAACTCCTTCCCAAAGAGAGGAAACACTTTGGGAACTTCTATATCAATAATTGGGACGCATCTGAGTCCTCATAACTTAATTTAAAGTTATATTGGGTCCCCTTCTTGATAATATAAATTATCAAGGTTTTAATTCCATAATCCATACTCATAAAAACATACTTATACAACATTATATAATATTATTAAGATTTAATATATAATTACAAAACTATTCAACATTTTCATCATTGTCTCCATTGTGGTTTGAACCAGTGACTTTGGTATCAGATACTGGGAAGTGAGCCTAGTACTTAGCCACTATACCAGCAGGACATATGAGTTTCCAGACATTTGGACAAGTCTAACTGTCTCATGGCTGACACTCCCTACCACCAAAAGAAAATTACTCTTCAGAGGAATTTTTAGCTCTCTTAGAGGCTCTATATCTCCTTAATACAATATCAGAGTTTTTAATGTCTTTAGCTTCCAACCATAAGTCACTATCAGCTAATTTATTCTTAAACCTGACTAGATAAACTCTTACATCTTTACTGTCCTTTCTAATAATCTTATGGTTCAATATCTTGTGAGGTAATCCATCTTCAACATCCTGTAGAGGTGGGACCACAACCACAGGTACCTTCCTTAGTGGGAACTTTGCAGTGGGTTCTAAGAACTTATTAACCAGACTGATTGGGAAAGTTGGATGTTTCCTGTTAAACTCCTTGCTCAGAATCACCTCTACTGCATTCTTACCATGTAAGGCTTTTACCACAAATGGCCCAACAAATGAGTCTTTGAGTTTTCTATGCCCTGCTATATTAGAAAAATTCACTGTTGAAACTAAGACCATGTCTCCAACTTTGATTTCATGATCCTTGTGTGTTCTATCCCATCTACCCTTATTGTACTCTACTGCTTCTTGAACACATTTGCTAGCAAAATATTTGGCTTTAACCATCATATCTCTAAAGCAATCTGCAGTGGGATGCAGTACAATACTTTTGCTGAGGAGCATATCCTTGGGCATGCGCGGAATCCAACCTCTCTCTAATTCAAAAGGGGACATGTTAGTGGTGGAATGCTTACTAGAGTTGTAGGCAAATTCTAAGGCAGGTAACAATGATACCCAATCATGATTATAACCATCATTGTCTTTGAAATCAATCCCATAGGCACAATACCTTCTTATCATGTCTTCCAAAGTCTGTATCATTCTTTCTGCCAATCCATCAGTCTGTGGGTGATAGGCTGTGGAGAAAGATAATTTGGTTCCTAACAAATCAAACAGACTCTTCCAAAATTCAGAAGTAAACTTAGGGTCTCTATCACTAATTATGTTTTGTGGGCAACCTACATCACTCACAATACTATTCCAAAACAATAATGCTACATCCATGGCAGAGCTATCCTTATAGCATGGCAGGAACCTAGCTCTTTTGGAGAACCTATCAACTATTACCAGGACACAATTTTGGTTATCCTTTCCTCCCGGTGGTAATCCAGATACAAAGTCCATATTAATAGTGGACCATCTATCCTTAGGTTCTTCTATTGACTGAAGCAAACCATCTTTCTTTCCTGTGGATCTGTTAGCTTTCTGGCATCTCTCACATGAATCACAGTAGTCTGAGACAGTGTTTCTCCAACCAGGCCACCAAGCTATCATCTTTATCCTATCTGTTGTCCTCTCCTTAGACAAATGTCCTGAACAGATATTATCATGGCATTCATTCATCAACAACTGTATGTGCTCGCCCTTCACTAATACTACTGAACAGCAGTGGACTGACTTATGATATAATAACCCATCTAAAAGGACTAGCCTGCCATCAATTAGTTCCTTCTTCCATTGTTCATCCAGTCCCTCAATCAGGTCTTGTCTATTGACTTTAGATTGCATAATCTCTATTAGTAGTGAAGTATTCTTTTCTCCTGAATAAGAGTCATACACAGAATCCCAAAAACTCTGTGCTAGACTACTCATTGAAATGGCCATGATAGGTAATGTATCTACAGTATCTTCTGGGTCATAAGCAGGATTATTTATGTCATTAGGTAGTGCCCATCGTGACAACCCATCTGCATTCTTATGTACCAGGCCTTCCCTGTGGACTATAGTCATAGAGCCTCTCCACTCCTGGATAGCAATCTGCCATCTCAACATATTCCTATTGGGTGTCTTCATTTTCAGAAGAGACTTCAAAGCTGTACAGTCAGTAATGACTTCAAAATGACAACCGTCCAAATAGTAATACAATTTCTCTAAGGCCCACACCAAGCACAAGCATTCTAATTGTGAGGCACCATATCTCTTCTCACTATCCTTCAATTGTCTGGATATGAAGCAAATTGGCCCCTCAACTGGTTTATCATTCACAATCTGTATTTGGTGTAATGCAGCTCCAAGACCTTCCATACATGCATCCACATACAGTTTGAATGGTTTTTTAGGGTCTGGGTGAAATAGCAAGGGTGCACTTGTTAACTTTTCCTTAAGTATCTCATAGGCCTTCAACCTTTCTGTAGTCATTTCAAATGAAACATTTGGACTACATATCTTATACAGGCTAGAAGCTATTATTCCAAAATCCCTAATATGTAGCCTGTAATATCCTGCAAAACCTAGAAAACTCTGCATTTCTTTAATTTTACTAGGCGTGGGCTTCAGTAATACAGCTGCCACTCTTGCCTGATCTATCCCAAGTGACAGACCACTCACAACATGACCCAAAGCCATCAATTCATTGAATCCAAATGAACACTTTGTCAAAGATATTTTCATATTCATCCTGATCACCTTCTTGAGTACAATGAAAATACTCTCCTTATGTTCATCCCATGTTTCTGAAAATACAATTATGTCATCTATGTAGACTATCAACCAGTTTTGCATCAATTCCTCATGAAATTCTGAGTCCATCATCCTCTGAAAATGGGATGGGGCATTCTTGATACCAAAAGGCATTCTCAAATACTCAAACACTCCTAGGTGGCATACTATCCTCAGGAATTTCCTGCTGTCATTGTCTACAACATTCTGATGAAAACCTTTCAGAAAATCCATACAAGAAATATACTTAGCCTGGTGCAATTTGCTCAAAGACTCAACAATCTTCGGCATAGGATACCTATCAGGGGTTGTGTACAAATTCAGTGCTCTGAAATCCCCAACCATTCTGGACTTCCCATTATGCCAAGCTATGATGACAGGTGTGGTGATGTCCACGTCCTCATTAGCTCCTACTTTTCTGATCACATTCAACCTCAATAATGTATCTATATGCTCTTTCAATGCCTCCTTGCTCCTAGGGCTAGCAGGGAAAGGATGTTTCCTCAAAGCTGGGGGATATGGCCTGTCTATTGTTAAAGTAATCTTGACCTCATGACCCCTGATTGACCCAAAAGGCTGATCTACTGTTGCAAAAGCTGCTTGATGCCTAAACAACAAGGAAAATAGTTCCTCCTTTTCCTCTGCTTTCAAGGAACAACTGATTTTTGAGTCTCTAAAGAGCTCTTGGCCAAAATCTTTTTCTGAAACATTGTTCACCATATCCATGCCAAAATTATTGAAGTAAAACCTTTCACTGTTTCCAATGGTAAAGGATGAAGAACTTTGCCCTTGGAATAAAATAAAACAATACTTTTTCATATAGTCACTTCCAATGATGAATTATTCAAACATTGTATTATCAATTATTACAAACTTGATCACCAGAGCCAAATCTTTCAGGAACAATCTGATCTTTACCATTCCTAAAGGTTACAGTGCACCAGAACAGCTTTGTAAATTTAACTTGGGTGAGTCTAATAAGTGCTCTTTCCATTGGGGATAGAACTTCTCCAGGTATCCCCTTCCTACTATGGACTTGCAAGCACCTGAGTCCAGAAGCACCTTGCAAGGCTTTCCGCAGAATGACATTTGTACCAAGTCATTTGCTGATTCTATGGAATTTATGCATCCTATGATTAAGTGGTTATCATCCTCCTCACTATGGTCATCACAAGAATCATAAGCAATCTCCACTTGTTCTTCTTTGTTAGTTTCTATGTTATTTACTTTGCTTGCCTTCTGAGGACAAGTCCTGGAAGTATGTCCTGCCTTCCCACATGTATAACAAGAGACTTCTGTGCCCTGCAGGTTCAATTTTGGCTGAGTTTTGCCTTTGGATTTCTCCATAGGAACTTCTTTGGGAGGATATGATTTCCTCCGACCTAGAGATGTGTCTTCTACTATATCTTCCAGTATATTAATCAAGTTTTAGCAATCATCCATAGTTTTCATACTAGTTTTTACTGAAAATGAAACTTCACCATCCATCAAGGATAGTAACTTGAAATTAATACTATCTTGATCCAGGTATGGATCACAGGCTCTAAGCCTCTTCCTCTGTCTGGTTACCCATGTTGCTGGTGGTGTAACACCTGGCAGGAATCTGTCTTTGTTAAAAGCATTCAAACACTTCCTCTTCCAATTTGCTGTACCAAATTTTCAACTTATTTCTTTTTTCCAAAATTCCCAGTCTTGCACACCTACTGAATTCCTTCTGTCTCTATACCAGTCTGAGGCTATACCTTTAAACAATATACTTAACATGCTAGTGATCAAAGTATCAGGTAATCCTGTGTCCTCTTTCAATGTGTCAATCCATGAAATGAATTCAGTGTGGTCATATTCACCTTCTCCGGAGAAATCAGGCCATTCACTTATCTTGGGCAATCCCTGCAGTATCTGTTTGAACACTTCATTCTTACTAGAATCTTGTACTGGATCAATTTTTTCCGCTATCTTCCTATCCATCCTATGACCTCTGTCATGGTTTTTGGTTTCCCTGGCATGACTGAGGTTGCTTGGGGACAAGGAGAGCAATCTACTGGCAAGCCTGTCATGGTTGTGCTCTAATTGTTTATGTACCTTATCAATCCTTGTACTCAAACTTTCTAAACCTTGTTCTGACACAACCTGATATTTCAATATCTCTTCTCTGACAGAATTCATATTTTGGTCAAATTTGTGTTCCAGCAGCTCCAAAGAGTGACTTATTTGTAACATCATGGATGTCAATGAATGGAAATCCTTCCTCATTGCTACAGATTCTTCTGCAGAATCTTTCAATGATACTTGTCACTTTGTCATCTAAATTACTTAAATCACTATTCTGGACCTTGATCAGGTCCAGTTCAATGGTCTTATTAGTCAAATCTTCTATATCTCTTGCAGAATTCTCTAAAATAGATTTAAGGGCAATGCTATCAGATACTATACAACTGTACTTCTTGTCCATGGCTGCAAAGCCTTCAACACAATATTGGTTTTTGTGTACTACTGCCTTCTTAATTTGAAGGGTCTCTTTAAATACAACATCACAAAATTTTTCTAACAAAATTTCTGATTCAAGGGATAATCTTAACCCCTCTTTGCCCTCTTGGCTCTTTCCTCCTCTAAATATTGAAATCCCCCTTGGAGAGATCTTGCCATCCTCATCATCTCTCCATAAATTGCATTCCTGTGATCTCTTCTTTTCCTCATCCTTCCTCCCTGGTTGTGAGGAGGAGAGGGATCTCTGTTCCTCAAAGGAACCTGGGAACCAGAGGCTACTGGTTGTGGGGTTATCCCCCCTGATGGTTTCCTCTTTGCCTTTGGTTTGGGAGCCACTGGCTTCTTGATCTGGGTTGGGTCCCAACTCTCTGTTTCTTTCATGAGCTTCTCCCTCCCCAATATCTTGATCAAAGCCCTGTGCATTGCCAGGGCTTGGGTCAGGAACATTGCCTGGTTCTGTGTGTTGCTGGCCGCCACAGCCTCCAGATAATTGATTTTGTTTTGGCTGTGGCAGGTCAGCAGATTGGCTGCTCCTGGTGGTAGGTCGCCTCTTTCTTTGTTCAAAATCGCCGGGGGGTACAAGCTGAGCCCCCTTGCTTCTGGTGTTCATCGCCATTAACGTACGCAGTTAAGAACAATAAGTAATCGGTTATTTCAATACTGTTGTTACTTCAATCAAAGGACGACAGAAGACTCACGGTGAGTCACAATGTCTGTAGTCGGCGATCTCGCCCTTTCCTTAGGTTCGACGCTGCGGATACTCGGTCCCCTTGCTTCGCTTTGCGGGACGGAGCTAGTTTCCGATACAAAGCTCGGAAACCTTCCTCGGTTAGACGGAAGGAAGGAAGCAATGGATAATTGTCTCGACACTATGTCGTGTTGAGAAGTAACTTAGGTACGCTGATACTATGTTTTTTTTTTTTCTTTTTCTTTTTTTTTTTTTTAAAAAAAATACTAACTTTGTTGTCTAACCAATAATGGGACTAGTAACAACAATCTATCCTTTGTTCAGGCGGCGGTAAGTCACCGGCACCGTTTAATTGATAAACGCAGCTGTCCCTGCTTCGGCGCGAAATTACCCGGAGCTACCATTAGCCGGAATTACGCAGCAATCGTCTTTGTCAAACTCCAAGTCAACAGGGAGCAAGATTGTTGAACACACACCCTCGGACAATAGGCAACGATACTTTCAATGATGCTGTGAAAAAAAAAAACTTGGTTTTTTTTTTTCGACGGTTTCTCCTAATTAAATCTTGTTTTTTTTTTATATATTTAAAACAAACAAAACAAAACCAGGTCAAAACCAAGCACACTAGATTAAGATTGCTTAATCTCAGTGGTATAATATCTTTAAAAAGGGCTAACTGTTTTAAAAGCAGTTTTCGAAAATTTTTCCTTTTTTTTTCTATTTTCTATAATTTTCCTATATGGAATGGAAAAAATCAATAATCAGCAAAAAAACTTTGTTCAAAATTGGTCAAAAATGCGCACAAAATATGCTTAAACACTTAAAACAGAAGGACTTTAAAGCTCAAAGCAAAAAATCCCAGAATTTTCGAAAATTTGCTTTTTTTTTTTTTTTTTTTTATATTTACTGATTTTCATCAGAAAATTTATAAATCAGCAAAAACTTTTGCCTAAAATATCAAAAAATTGCGTACTTTAAGGAGACAAAACAATCTCAAAGGTACTGAAATCAGATGAGGCCCCCAATTGTCAGGGATTTAACCTCTATTACTATACCTAGCTGGGTTAAACCTGCAAAAGAATAAAGAAAAACCAATATTTAAATTAGTTTTGACTTATATATTCCAAAAAGCAACTTTAAAATTTTACAGACTCGAATAATACCAAGGTATTATGAGTAAATAGCCACACCTTAAACCTTTATAATAGGTAAGGGGCCTTAGTCTTAAAGGAGTAAGACCAAAAGGAGATTTGCCTATAAATAAGCTCACACCCTTTAAAGAGTAACACACAGGAGTTACTTATCCAAGTGAGACCTTCCACTCGAAATTGGTGTTGCCAGATAGGTTATTGATTGAATTTAATACCAAAGTTTATAGCCCCAGTCAATCTTCTTCTTGAGATTAAGGTTAATGGGCTTGTTAACTCTTGCTTGTATTCTTGTTCAAATAATAATATATAATGGATGATGAAAGGGCTATAGGGTAAAGACCCTGCTCTTTTAAGGTAACAGGAGCCCTCAGGGGACTCTATTAATCACCAGGGGAGTGTCAGGCTCTCCTTGGTTTCGTCCTCAAAGGCCCAAGACATCATTACATCATTCTCAATGGGTAATGAAGAACTAGTACCCATTGGGAAGGATTTTCAAGGTAAAGTTTTCATTTTACTTACTAAAAGGTTACTTACTGGGTCTTAGGACTTATACATCACTCAGATGGACGGTATAGAAGCCTTAGATTCCATCATAATGATTATTTATATTTATTTAATGTAGCTTAATACCTTGGCAAATAATTTTAATTTTAATTATAAGTATCTTAGCTCATACTATACACATAGAGTATGTATACTCTTTGCAATGTTTATTAAAAGGTTTACAGCCTACAGATGAACTCTGAGCCCTCTGAGTGGACGCACTCAAGGCTCAGTGAAGTATATTAAAGCATTATTACATCCAAAAGGGGATAGTATTAAATAAGTAATTAATTTATAATTATACTATACCTATAAGGGGTATATACTCTTGGCAGTGCTACTAGAAGGTTCATAGCTTACAATTAAGTTCTAAAGCCTCTGAGTGAACGCTCTCAAGGCTCAGTAAGGTGTATTAAGTGTACAGAGGGAGTATTACTTATAATTACATCCCAAAGAAGGATAATGTGTAATTAATTTATACAGTATAGAGAGTATGGGTTAATATGATTACTGTAACTCCTTCCCAAAGAGAGGAAACACTTTGGGAACTTCTATATCAATAATTGGGACGCATCTGAGTCCTCATAACTTAATTTAAAGTCATATTGGGTCCCCTTCTTGATAATATAAATTATCAAGGTTTTAATTCCATAATCCATACTCATAAAAACATACTTATACAACATTATATAATATTATTAAGATTTAATATATAATTACAAAACTATTCAACATTTTCATCATTGTCTCCATTGTGGTTTGAAACAGTGACTTTGGTATCAGATACTGGGAAGTGAGCCTAGTACTTAGCCACTATACCAGCAGGACATATGAGTTTCCAGACATTTGGACAAGTCTAACTGTGTCATGGCTGACAGGCTTACTCAGCCCACTTGGCATTAGTCCCTGAACCCTTAAGACCAGTCTGTACCGGTTGAATTTGGTGTTTCCACAATTACTGGGCTGAACCATCTCTTGTTGCTTTTAAGACCCTGGCTGGTTGTCCCTTAAAACCAGCCCTGTTACCTATGTGACCTCATTTACTTGGCTGGTTGCTTCATTCAACCAGAATTTGTCCCCTAGCATGGACCAAGTGGGACCCAGAACTTAATGGGTCCGCTCTCAAGCTCACATGGGGGGGATGTAACCAGCGGGCATGCTGCTTCCCCTTCTCTTTCCTACCTAGGTGACCAGCAGGGGTGGTCAAATCCCCCACTGGTTGCCTGGGACGCAAGTTGCCCCATTTGGACTGTCAAAACAGGTGGGCTGGAGGGGGATCAGGCCCCCCAGCCCTTGGGGCCTCCCCCTTGGTAACTGGGGGGGGGGGGCGGGGGGGTAGAGTGCCCCGCTTGCTTGGTGGGTGGGTGGTCAGGTCCCCTCCACCACCAACAGGTTGGAGGGTGATGAAGTCCCCCACACACTGGCCGGTTGCCACATGCAACCAACCACTTGCTGGTCCTCAATGAGGTAGAGGACCAGCCATACTCCCTCCCCCTCACAATCAAGTGAGGGGAGGGAGGGAGGCAGGGGTTGCAACCCACCCTGGCAGCGGCAACCAGCCAGGTGGTGGGACCGGGGCCGCAGCCTTGCACACAGCGGGTGGGAGGACTCCAAACGGAGTCCTCTGCCCTGTACAACAGCCTCATGCAGGCCGTTCAGCCCTGCAACAGGCCACAATGAGAAAAAAGCAGCCCCTAGCAGGCCGCAACACGGCCAGTGGCCCCAATGGGCCGCCAAGGCCCAAAGACCACAAAAACCACTTTTTGGCGGGCCAGCCTGTCTGGCCAAGTGTGCCCAAAATAAACCTTGGGCCCATTAATGCCCAAATAAGCCCATCTGACTAAGGTGGCCCATCCACCATGGCGGGCCCATCAAGGCCCATGTCCCAATGACTTGGAAAATGTGTTTTGGTGCCCAAATGCCCAAAACCAATAACATCCACATAGGCCCATGTGGCCCATGTGGCCCACGTGATGTCCAATGGGCCTGGGAGGCCCATTTGTGCATCCCATTTGGATTACACAATAATATGCACATTACCTGAGTGCATCTGTATTTTAACATGTTCAATTGAAAGTTGGATTGAATACTGAAGTATACCATTACATTTTTTTTGCATGGGAACATTGGCAATCCCTCCTTCTTCTGACATGGCTGGGTGGAAGGTCTACATTTATAGTGCCATAAACAAAGCTTTGGAAAAAGAAAAAAAGGATTTGGGTAATGAAACATTGGAAGCCCCAATTGCATCCTCATCAAGGGTGACAATTGTGGAACAAAATGTTTCACATCGGGATTTGACCTCTGGTCATGCGTAACATTTTATGTTACTTGTCTTTGATGTATTTAATTTGATTAAAACTGATGGAGTGCATGCCATCAATATAACTATGTAACTATGACAGATCCGCTTGACCCACCTCCTGTGAGAGATTTTCCTACTAGAGAAGAGGCACAAAACTATTTTCAAACATGGGCTATGAAGCATGGTTACGCTCTGAAAAGATAAATATGTGGATTGATCCTGTGATTGCCATGGTTCCTATTCAGGACAACTTCTTACCAAATGGTCTAGACAAACTCACACAAGGAAGGTTAGTTTCAAGTTGCACAAAGGCAGACCCCTTGTGGCAAATCTCCTATAAAAAACCCAACATTAATCATCAGCCATCTGAAAATCCCTCTGTGCATCCTCAACTGAGGAGAATCTCTGGGAAAGCCTTGGATCTACTTAAGGAAGGCATGAAAGATGGGCTCAATAAATTACAACTTAAGATAAAATTGAGCAAGATTGATGGGAAAGATTATTTTGATGACCAAACAATCTATAACCCTAAGCGGAAGGTAACGCTTTCAGAACTAAAAGGTAAAATTGTTATGGAGGTACTCTATAAACAGCTTGAAGAAAAAATTTGGATTCACCAGTCAATTTTCAGTGGATAGGGTCACTTGGAGGCCCTGTACTTAGCACATCCTGAGGCAGTGAAGCTTTCAAAACAATTCCATCATATTGCTATATTGGATTGTAACTTATAAGACAAATAAGTACAAAACACCTCTATTGCATGTTGTAGGAATGACAGCCAATTGGAAAACTTTCACAAAATCTCTTTTTTTTATGAAAAAAGAAACATTTGGTTTCTACAGTTGTCTTTAAATTTATTAAAGGAGTTGGCTTATGATACTGAGAGACTTCCAAAAGTCTTTTTGAAGGACCATGAAAAATCTCTGATTTGTGCTATTGAATCTAGTTTCCCTGAGTCATCATGCACTTGGAACTTGTCTAAAAACATACAAGCAAAATGTAAAGCACACTTTGTTAATCATGTTGAAGGATGGAAAAGCTTTATGACTGTGGGTAAAGTATGGGGCCTCAAAGACCAAGGAGGAGGCAGAGGTCAATGATGCGGAACTCAGAGTAGTTCCAAATCACTGCTTCTTATTCTTCCTAGTTTTGGGTTCTGACCTTTTGACTTGTATAGTGCTTCTTGAAAGACTATGAGTATGTACTCAATTATATGGAAAATAACATTTTCCATATCAAAGAGATGTTTGTAACAGTGTGGACTTGTATAAAAACAAAACAACATCTTGGGTTGAAGGAGCCCATGCAACTCTCAAACAATTCCTTGCAAACTCTTTGGGAAACCTTTTGGATTTTGGAAAAGCCTTGACAGAACCGTTTTGAATCAAATTAAATCGTTTCATGCTTCACTTTATCACTGTTGAATTAATTTAGGGACAGTTCTTCCACCTGAACTGTTACCATTGGGTTACAAATTGTCTTTAGAGGCAATTCATCTTATTAGGGAACAATTTGAGAAATTCATACATGATCATGATGGCAAAGTGTGCACCAAGTCCTATTCCAAGACTATGGGTTTGCCCTGTTCCCACCAAATAGGTGACTTTCTAGCATGGAGAGGATCCGTGGTACCCAAAGATGTTCATCCTCAGTGGAGGTTGGACTATTAACCTTGCAGTTCTAGTTCTGTAAGTTGGCTTAAGTTGGATTGTTCAAATAACTATGTGATTTATGCTTTTTGATTAATGAATCCTAATTCACTAATGGTTGATCCTTTTGAATTTTTCAATTGCAATGTTGATGAAATGGTAAGCATTCCTCATTTATGTGAAAAAGTGAATTCAATGATCTTGGAATCTCCAGATCATGAGCCAAGCGGCCTATTGAAGTATATCATTCAGAATATTACAAAATATCCATTGAAGCCAAGACTTGAACCTAAAGTCTTACAATCAAGTAGGGGCAGGCCAAAATTGACAGATACGTGGCCACAACCATCTTGTTTTGAGAATGTTGAAAAACAACTCAAGGGGGAAAAAAGGACTAGAAGGGCTCCAAATAAGAAAATACAAAGGATTGTAAGTCTTTTCTTTTGGGATATGTTCATTTTTTTGGTTTAATGAACTTATCTACTAACTAATGATGAATTTGTAGTCAAAGTTGGCAGAATCTGAATCTGAATTTCATAGTTCAGAGAAAGAGACTGAAATTGAATTGGGATTGCTTAATTTGAATCAGAATCCTCTTCAGAGGAAGAGAATGTGCAGCAAAGCTCAACCAGAAGCTCATCATTGGTGAGTATTCATTTAATTGATCTGATCTGATTAAAGAAATGAATACTAAGTTAGTTTTCATGATAGGAACCAAATGTGAAATACCTCAATCAAATACCCAAGAAATTCCATCAGTTCTTGGGTGAGGTTTGGCATCCAATTGGAGATTGGAATTGCAGATTTAGAGTCATTGCTAAATCTCTTGGTTATGAAGAAAATTGTTGGTTTAAAGTTAGAAAAGAAATGATACAAATATTGGAGAAACATAAAGCATGCCACATTAAGATGCTGATGGTGAAAAGGAGGTTTAAAAGATTAAACAAATACTTGATGTTGAAGACATCAATAAAAAGATTCCCTCTTCAAAATGGTTGGCTAAACTAGATAGGGGAAAAATATTAGCAGACACATATGCCATTTCATTTCATTGGAGTCATGTTGTTCTTATACTCCAATGAAAAATGGTGTTACAGATCAATCAGACCCTATTTATATTTCCTTTGTAAACAATAAAAACTGGGTTCTATTGGTACTTGAGGGAGAAATGATTCCAATCCTCTGCCCCTTCCCTTCCCAGGGGGTTACTTTCATAACCGCAGTTCTGACTCTCCTTCAACTAAAACAATCCAACCTCTTCCACCAGCTTCACCCTCTCCCTGTATGGTATAAGCTCTATGTCCATTTACACCTCACCACTGTGTCATGTGATTCATTCAACCTTCTCAGGATCTCTTCCTCTCTCCATGGCTTGGTACATCCTCCATCTCTCCTCAACCAAATTGGTGTATGAGTTAGTACATATTACACTTAGTATATACATAGTACATACTCTCCACTGTCTTTTCAGCCCATACTCCCAGGACTCCAGATCAGTACATGTCAAACCTTCCTGGATAGGCCCATCACCCAATTATTCAACTACACCCTCCAGCCCAATCAGTCAAAATGTAATACTGTGGGAACTCCAACCTTCAACACCAGCCACTCATCACTCAAGGCCCCCTTCTCAGCTCTCACATATACTGGCCTCTCCTTCCCTCCTTGACTAATTCCCCCCAAGGAATTAGTGTACTACTTCTTACTGGTTAGTCCCTCTGCCATTAGGTGTCATCTCAGAACAAGACAACCTTCACCCAGCCTGCTTAACTCATATCACCTTGTCCCTTCCTGGTGTTACTCTCATAGGATTCAAAAACCTCCTCCTGGAATTCTCCATTCTATCCTTACATCTTCTCATCACTTGTACTCCTCCTCTCATCTTCTTCTTTGCAATTCCAACAAATCATCCTTTAGTTCTATGAGTAGTAGTGCCTGTGCCTTCAGCCCCTTGCATTCCAGGGGCATTTGTGACATTATACTAATTCCTTCCCCTTAATTAATGTTCACTATCTACCTCTCAAATCATCACCTTCAACCAACTCCAGCCCATCCTATCTTCAACCTTGGATAATACTGCTTACGCATGTTGTGGACCATTTTGTGATTGAGCTGAACAGTGGGCAGCCTTTCATGTTTCCACAGGAGTTCTATAAAAGTGGTGGCTACTCCTGCAGAAGCTCTTCATTCCCTTTATCAACCTCTCATTGGCCAAATCCCTCAATTTTCCTTTGCGACATCTTCAACCCTCCTTTTCAACACTCCCTCAAGATATTTTTCAACGCTTCTTTGACCATTCCTAGGAGCCCTCTTGAAACCAATTCAAAGCAAATACAATGCCCATTGAAGCCTTGGAAGCGCCTTTGACTGTACTTCAACGCTTTGACTCATCTTTGACCCGCTTTGACACTGCTTGGATGGGACCTCAAATAGCTTCAAATTGCTTTGATGGGTCTCAATCAGCTTTGACGTGCTTCAACAGGACCTCAAATAGCTTCGAAGTGCTTTGACAGGGATCAATCATCTTTGACATGCTTTTACGGGACCTCAAATAGCTTTGAAGTGCTTCAAAGGGGCTCAATCAGCTTCAACATGATTTGACGGGACCTCAAATAGCTTCAAAGCGCTTCAACAGGTCTCAATCAGCTTTGACAGGACCTCAAATAGCTTTGAAGTGCTTCAACGGGGCTAAATCATCTTCAAAGTGCTTCGACGGGACCTCAAATAGCTTCAAAGTGCTTTGATGGGGCTCAATCATATTTGATGGGACTTTCAAAAGCTTTGAGGGGACCTCAAATAGCTTTGAAGTGCTTTGACGGGGCTCAATCAGCTTTGGCGTGCTTTGATGGGACCTCAAATAGCTTCAAAGTGCTTTGAAGGGGCTCAATCATCTTCAACTTACTTCAAATATAATCCATTTTGGCCATTTCATTCTTCAAATCTTCTCTGGGTACTTTTTTTGGGTCATTTCCCTTCTCTGGAGTACTTGGACACCATGCCAGCCCAAAGTGCACAACCTTTATTCATTTCAAGTCCACCTCTCACTAGAGCAGCAATAGGCAGAGGTTCTGTCATCAAAATCTCCAATCAGGACCATTCAACTCCTCAAGCTTGTAGACATGGGAGGAAACCTTCCAAATTTCCAATTCTGGCAAGCTCCGCTTCCATGGATGCTGGTATCCCTCCTAATCCAGCACCTTCCAGTGCTTCCCCAAAGCCAAACCAAGATTAGGCTCACCCTTTTCTTCCTCTTTTTTAAGGCTTATTTCTATTTTTTGCTTGATTCAGGGGAAAATCAATCTGTAATGCTCAATTCAATGGTTCAAAAGTATCTATACCTTACAGCCCTTTCCTTCTGGGAAAACATATTCATCTTTTCAAATCCCAGCTCATCAAATCTACTTCCCAAATGGTTTTAATAACTTCCTTTCCTAGCTTTTTATGGGAAATCCTTCAAGTAAATGAACCATTCCCTGAATACATCACCCTGGAAATTGACTCTCTTCATCACTGGAATCCAAAGGCAAACTTGGAAGATGGGGCTGATCACCTCATGACACCAACTAGCCACTGACCTTTCCTCCAATCCTTTTGAACTCAACCTGGCTACGCTGCCTACAGCTGTCCTTCCCTCAACTCTGCCTTTGGTGCTGCAGCCCAATGCATTTCCCCTAACTTCAGAACCTTTTGAAATTCCCCAACACAACTTCCAATTCCCTTTGGGTTCAACAATCTTTCCACTTTCTTGGATATTCATTGATCCTTTATTTTTCACAGGAGGAAGATATATTTGATTCATCCTTGCATACAATGCAATTGGTTACTTCTTCTGATGTTTTTCAGCTTGCTACTATGTACAGAGCAACCTGTCAATAGCAACACAGAACTATGAAAAAATAAGGATATCTAAATTAACAAAAGAAGGAGTGGGAAATTTACAAATATTATTGAATAAATGGATTCCTCACACAAAATTAGCTAGGGTCACTCACTGACCCCACCCTTGAAATCCAATTCCTTACATTTTTAAAATAATTAAAAAGAAAAGTACTAAAAAAACAACACCAGTATGGCACCTTTTGGCCATTCTAACATTTCACATATGTTTTCAAGCATAGGGTTTACACCTAAAATTCACTCAGAATTGAGGTTTTGTGTATATTTTAGGAGTTACACGCGGAAATGTGTTATGTCACAATTCCCGCGCGCAGCCCCACATCATTACATATCCCTACGTACTCGTAGTAGCAGATTCCCACCTACTAGAGACCCGCGCGCAGCTAATTCTGCCACACACACGCAGCGGATCCCACCCCGCGCGCATCTGAACTGACTGATCCCCGTGTCTGGATCCATTGTGACTAATCTGACAACCAGGTACCGCTCAGAAGAGCTACAACATGAATAGGGTTGCCTGGAATATGTAACAAGTTGACATATGCATTATTCATAATCTAAAAAGATCAAAACTTAATCAAAATTAATAAAAATTAATTTTAGAACATTTTTTAATAATAAATTAAATATCAAGGATTACCACGTAAATCATTGACTCTGATCTTTGAAGACCACAAAACACTACAAGGAGTGTTCATAAAAATTATTAAAATATATCTACGTGATCAGCAGATAATGGAAAATTAGTAAACGTCTACATCTGTTCACTTTGAAGCAATACTAATGGTACAAATGAAGGATGAGTGCAGAATGATCAAATTTACGCCATAATAGATTAACAGATCCTGTGGCTAAAATAGTACAGAAATCCAGAAGATCTAAGGTCAGCTGTTTCACAGCACCAAGTGAAAGTGTTAATCTTGCTCTGAATGGCTTGCCAGCCTCAGCCCATGATCAGAACTCTCTCTAAGCGCCCTGAGAAGCTCAAAATCACCCCCAAAAAGGTATTTATACAGGCCTCTTTGGATCCATTATTCCATCATCAGTTTACCAGGAATTATTATTATCAACCAGACACTGTGTCATTGTTATTAAAGTGCTTATGAATAGTCTAAGCAAGTGATTTATGATCAATTCTGTATTATTATCATTTATTTCTTAAAACCAATCAACCCTTGAAGTTTAGTCAGGCAATCCACCCCATCTGCTCTGAAACCCTTCCTATTATTGCAGGATTTTTGTGTTAAAGTGCTCAGAGTGATTATTTCCCTTCCTGTCTAGGCCAGTGTGCTGTAATGCCCGGCCATTAGAGGAATAAGCCCTTTCTAAGGCACCCATCTTCATTCCAAGGTTCTTAAACTTCCTAAGGAGGCCCCTTGAAGAGAGGTTTCTTTGTCTGTAAAGACCCCCAGTAGTATAATACTGTAGCCCCTCTTTTATATAAATATTGAAAACCTTTTATTACCAAACCAATTAAACCTTGCAACTGCTCTTATTATATTATTTATTTGAGCCTCTGAGCGTTTATTTTTGGAATAATTATTATTATTATTATTCCAGTATTTTTATCACTCTCTGTAGCTAAAGGACTGCAAGGTTCCTGGTATCAGAGATCTGACAATGTTTCTCTTTGTTACCAATGAAGTCCCTGAAGAATCAAAAAACCGTTTTAAAGAAAGTTACTGCTGATTACCATTCTTTCCTAGATTTTCTCTCCAAGGTTAAAGCAGATCAACATCCTTTTCACCGCGCTTAAAATGACCATGTCAAACTGGAAGGTCCATTGTCTCAATTTGGGTTTTTCTATTCACCACCTCAAAATGAAAGTTCAACCCCATAAGCCTACATAGCAGAGAATGTAGAGAAAGGTTTCATCCAGCCCCAGCACTTCAAGCACTGGAGCACCTTTCCTTTTTTTCTTTTCAAGAAGAAGGATATTGGTTTACAATTATGTGTTGATTTTTGCAAACCTGACGCTCTTATAAAGGAGAGCCTTCATCCAATTCCTCCAATTGATTTCAATGCTTGTCTTCTTAGGTTCTACCATCCTCACCAAAACTGATCTCAGGGTGCTTACCCCTTAAGCATCACAGGCCTTTGATTTCCTAACTGATTTTTCTTCTCTAAAAGTATTTCCATGACTTCCACAGCTCTCATCAGAAGACAAGGGTATTTAATGAAACTCCTTTCCTTCTTCAAAACTCACTTACAGTCTTTGGAAGTTCTTCATTGAATCCACCTAGCCTCCTGTCACGTTGGGACAACATGTTTCTAGACAGGGGAACACTTAATCTGAACAGAATCCTGATGAATTTGAGACTTCTGAACTTTTTTACCTCTCTTTGAAAATTCTTGAAGCTCAACTGAGTGAATTGATCATAAATCAAAAAGCTAAATAGTTACTCCAGGATATTATTAAAAGATTGAAGAAAGGGGATGGAGTGACTAACAATTCTCCAGATTCCTACAGCTGCTCACTCCTGCTCATGGTTAAAGTGGGTATACCCAACATGCTGACTAACTAAAGCTAGAAATACTCCTTCAATCAACCAAACTCCTTGATCAAGATCAAAACAGCCTATGGATAAGTATAATAACTATGCTGACCTTAATAGAAACTGAATTCCAAAAGGCATCCATCCTGGGAATTAAGTATGACTATCTGAAAAGAAAATCACTACTGAAAGAACTTCCAAGATAGCTTTTTTGAGCATTGGTTGGGAACCTTTTATTATTTTGGAAAAATTAGGTACTCATGCTTCAAATCCAAAACCCTGATCAACTAATCCATCCATCCATCCATCCATCAATCCATCCATCCATTCATTCATCCATCTTCAATCTCATCAACTACCTTCTGGGAACCAACATCCAACTTCACCACCACTGGATTTCCCTGCTTCATCCACCAATTAAACTCTATTCATCATTCCAAAAACAACTCATTCTATAATCCTTTGCCCAATCCAAATTCCAATGATCATCACTTCCCAATCACAACTCAGTCCATTTATCCCCCATCAAAATAAAATCCATAAAAAACATTCCATCATCAAAAAAACTCAACTCCTTCCAATCAATCACTTCCAAAATAAAATCAAAAAGAAAATATAAAAAATAAATAAAAAATTTTCCTTCCTATCCTACACCTTCCAAATAGTCCTTTTCATCCTAAATATCATATCAAAAAATACTTCCAAATCAAAATATCCTTCATTCCACCTATCTATTCCTTTTCCATCCCTTATATTCCTTCTTCCTTCAAATAATCAATCCTCAAATCCATCAACAGTAAATCATAATTATCTTCAATAATCCATCCCAAAAATTCCTGGAAACCTTCCAACTTCACTTCTGGATATTCATCACCATCAACACTTCAAACCAATCTTCAATACACCAGAACCTCCCCAAGCATTCATCTCAAATACTTCCAACCTCTTCAACCATCCTCCAGAACCTCCTCTTTTCCTTCTCCCTTCTCTTCCTCACCAAACCTTTTTCACCTCCTCAACTCCCTTGTACTTCTTCATTTTTTCTTCTCCACTCCCTTTCCTTTATGTTCTTCATATTCTTCACCCCAGTCCAACAAATAATCCTTCTCAGTCCTCCTCAAGAACCTTCACACTTCAAATGGGTCCATCTGAGTTTATCAAACTTCAAAAAACCAAATTCTTCCTTTTCAAGCTTTGAAAGCTTCAACAGGAACTTCAACAGGAATTTCCAGCTTCAACATTGCTTTGATCAGCTTTTCCAGGTTCATCTCCCCTAGTTCAAACTTCAAACAAGCCCATTTTGGTTCATAGAACTTTTAAAAATCCAATTCTTCCTTTTTCAAGCTTTGAAAGCTTTGACAGTAACTTTGACAGGCATTTCCAGCTACAACATTGCTTTGATTGGCTTTGCCAGGTTCATCTCCCCTAGGTTGAACTTCAAACAAGCCCATTTTGGTTCATAGAACTTTGAAAGATCCAATTCTTCCTTTTTCAAGCTTTAAAAGCTTTGATGGGAACTTTGACTGGCATTTCCAGCTTTGAAATTGCTTTGATCAGCTTTGCCAGGTTCATCTCCCCTAGGTCAAACTTCAAAAAAGTCCATTTTGGTTCATAGAGCTTTGAAAAATCCAATTCTTCCTTTTTCAAGCTTTGAAAGCTTTGACGGGAACTTCAATGGGCATTTCCAGCTTCAAAATTGCTTTGATCAGCTTTGCCAGATTCAAATCCCCTAGGTAGAATTTCAAAAAGTCAATTTTGGTTTGTCAAACTTCAAACTTCTCAGACTTCAAGCCCCAAAACCTGTGCAATTCTTCACCAGCTTCAAGCTACTCAACCTTTCTTCCAATCCTCCCAGCTTGCACTCAGCAAGTACAAGGGAACTCAGTCTTAACCTCCAGCACATCCTTTCCTGGGCATCAGGAGCTGCCCCTTCCCTTTCCAGGGGGGTACTGTCATAACCACAGTTCTGAAACTCCTTCAACTAAAACAATCCAACCTCTTCCACCAGCTTCACCCTCTCCCTGTATGGTATAATCTCTATGTCCATGTACACCTCACCACTGTGTCATGTGATTCATTCAACCTTCTCAGGATCTCTTCCTCTCTCCATGGCTTTGTACATCCTCCATCTCTCCTCAACCCAATTTGTATATTAGTTAGTACATATTACACTTAGTATATACATAGTACATACTCTCCACTGTCTGTTCAGCCCATACTCCCAGGACTCCATATCAGTACATGAAAAACCTTCCTGAATAGGCCCATCACCCAATTAGTCAACTACAGCCTCCATCCCAATCAGTAAACATGTAATACTGTGGGAAATCCAACCTGCAATACCAGACACTCATCACTCAAGGCCCCCTTCTCAGCTCTCACATATACTGGCCTCTCCTTCCCTCCTGGACTAATTCCCCCCAAGGAATTAGTATACTACTTGTTACTGGTTAGTCCCTCTGCTATTAGTTGTCATCTCAGCACAAGAAAACCTTCACCCAGCCCGCTTAACTCATTTCACCTTGTCCCTTCCTGGTGTTACTCTCATAGGATTCAACAACCTCCACCTGGACTTCTCCATTCTATCCTTACATCTTCTCATCACTTTTACTCCTCCTCTCATCTTCTTCTTTGCAATTCCAACAAATCATCCTTGAGTTCTATGAGTAGTAGTGCCTGTGCCTTCAGCCCATTGCACACCAGGGGCAGTTGTGACACTAAATTAGATATGGGTCAAATCATAGCAAACACATATTCCAGACCTATATGTTTCATTTCATTGGAGTCATTTGATAGTTATACTTCAATGAAAAATGGTGTTACTGATCAATCAGATCCAATTTTCATTTCCTTTGTAAACAATAACCACTGGTTTCTATTATTAATTGAGGGAGAAATGATTCCAATCCCACCCATTGTAGCAAAACCGCATTCCTTGATTTCTAAAAAAGCCTCTGGTTGGCTTGATCATCCCAAAGATCAACCAAAAATGTATTCTAGATTATAGAGATTATAGAATTTGACTTCATTTCATCATTGGGTTTCATATAAATTGTAATTCTAATGCAGCTAAAGAGTTCTATTAATATAAAGGGTTATCACATTTTGAAGATCATTATGTTGAGTGTTTTGAGTTAACATCATCATATTGAGTGTTTTGAATGAGAGTTTAATGGGAAGTCAGTTCAACTTGTGTTGGGCTGATTCCATCACAAGCTTAACTTATGTTAAGCTTGGGATGGGATCAGCTTAACACAAGTTGAACTTGTTTTTTTTTGGTGTTTTTACTTTAGGGCTGGTCATAATACTTGTATTTTTTGGGCACTTTTACTTTAGGGCTGGTCAAAAGACGTCTTTAATTTTTGGGCCCTTTTACTTTAGGGCTAGTCAAGTTGAACTTACTTTAGGGCTTTTCAAGTTACTTGTATTTTTTTTGGTGTTTTTACTTTAGGGCTTGTCAAGTTACTTGTCTTTTTTTTTG
This sequence comes from Puccinia polysora, assembly GCA_025617555.3. Taxonomy (NCBI): domain Eukaryota; kingdom Fungi; phylum Basidiomycota; class Pucciniomycetes; order Pucciniales; family Pucciniaceae; genus Puccinia; species Puccinia polysora. Next base: position 33,632,318 of record CM062618.1, read on the forward strand.
GTGTTTTTACTTTAGGGCTTGTCAAGTTACTTGTCTTTTTTTTGGTGTTTTTAGTTTAGGGCTAGTCCAGTTACTTGTGTGTTTTTTGTTTCTTTTTAGTTTAGGGCTAGTCCATTGGATAGTCCCAGTTTTTTTGTTTTTTATTTATTTATTTATTTTGTTTTTTTTTAACCAAAAAATCAACATTTTTTGATTTCTTTGATTTTTTGGTTGATTCCTGTTTTTTGGAATGTTTATTTGATTCATGGGTTATTTTAGTGCCCTTTCATTCCTTTTTTTGTTTTTTTGTTTTTTTTGGCTCCCTGCGGTCCAGTGGCCTGTGGGATTCAACACGCTGGCGGACCAGGCTGGGTTGGCTGCGGGACTCTTTGAGCCATGCGGTGTTGTACACAGCTTGGATTGAACTGTGTGGTGTGCCACATGGCCCCTTTTGAACAGTGTGCATGGCTCAATGAGCCGTGAATTTAACGTTTCCTTATAATAAATCCTAGTTGATGAGTCATCTTTGCAAGTTTTATTGACTTTTAAAAATTTAAGATATCACAGGTTGTAAATATAATTATATGAACAGAACTCTTTCTCCAATTTCTAGTTCTTCCTTATGAAATATACTCTTTTTTTGAAACCTGAATTTCAGTCCACTCCATCCCTGGAGTCTCCCTTCATCCTAGTACCATCTGGAATATGTTCAATTCTTATCTGGGTTCTCACCAATCCTGAGGTCTTTACGCCATCCAATGAATCTTCAGCTTGATCCATTTTGTATCTCTTCTGGTACTGGCCTTCCTTTCCCTGTTGGTTATGTTATTTTACTGATTTGGAAATGGGCCTGTCCAGGAAGGTCTGAAAAGTTCTGATCTGGAAGTCCTGGGAGGATGGGCTGACCAGACAGGGGTCTATACTTTGTATACACAATGTGATATGTATTCAACCATACACCAATTGAGTTGAGGATAGATAGGGGGTGCACCAAGCCATAGGTAGATGGGGGGAGAGCCTTGTAATTTTGACTGAATCACATGACACAGTGTTAAGGTGTACATGCACACATATATTATCCCATGCAGGGAGAGGGTTAACCTGGTAGAAAAAGGTGGAGACTGAAAGATATGCAGGATTACTATCCAGTGGCAGTTGAAAGAGTATTTTGAGTTGTGTTTGAGCTTAGATTTGGTCTGATGAAAGGTTGAATTTTTCTAGTTGAAGGAGTGTAAAAGATTTTTTATGAAATTTCCCCTGTCATTATCAGGAAAAAAAATGCAAGAAATAACATGTATCTTGACATGTGACACGGCCATCTAGTCTATACCACCAAACAAAACCTGTGGGCCATGGAGTTCACTTCTGGAACCAGAAAATGGCTGATTACCCTCCATTTACCCTAATAAAAATCAATGGAGCCCCCAAAAAATTTAAAAGGGACAAATACTTCCCTCTTTTAGGCTGTGTTTCCCCCAGAGACTGTTTATTATATACATCCAGATACCATGCCATACAGGAATCAAATGCTTCTGAATATAAGTCAGTGACAATTAATGGCTCTAATCTGACCTTTACTTGAACAGTGCAACCCTTATAACTCAACTTTTTGCACTGTGGAAAGTCCCCAAAGAATCAGAATAGGCACACAAACCACCCTGTAGTTACTTATCTTGGGTAAACTGGTATTAAACACTTGCCAATTAATTTTTATTCCTCTCTTCCATGGCTTATTTGTTACCCAAGTCCAGACATACTATGTATTTTATGGGTAATAATTCCTTTATCCAATGTTCAAAGGTCCCAGTTGCATGGATTATAAGTTTACTCCCCCAAAGAGAGGTTTTGAACATTCCTAGTTTAAACTGTGTTCACTGTTTTTATTTATTCAATTATTTATGTACAAATTCATTCCATATTTCATTAAACTGAACCAGGTTCTTACATTTTCTTTATCCATACATTTATGTACCATTGCTGCATTAGTTTGAATAATATATTTATTCTAAATCCATAACCTCTAGTACCTGAAGGATGGAAAGGTTCATGGTATCTAGTGGGCTAACACTAACATTCCCTGTAAGGTAAAATACTATAAAAAATAATTTCTATCTGTCAATAGAAAAAAAATTCATACCATTAGAAAACATGAGTCCACAAGCTTGAGAAAATGTTTTGGGCTTGGTGGTATTTATACCATCAAATGTATCAAGAGGATTGATATATCTTGATTTAAAGTTTGAAGAAGGAGAATTTACAGAATTTTTCAAAAGTTTATTCATTTCAATAGTCATTTTATGAAGATTGGATAGCAGAGAAGGATCAGTTGTTGAAACCAGAGAATTGATGAGAGGATCCACAGCTTGTGAAGCTGAAGCAGGGATTACTGCAGGTGAATTAGAGGTAGGAGTAGAGTTACCAACTTGTGAGTGTGGACTCATGTAAGTAAGGAGTCTGGGATCACATCCAGATTCCTTTTCTTCTTCTTCTTCTTCTTCTTCTTCTTCTTCTGGGAGAGGAATCAAGTTTTTATCAAAAGAAGGTTGGTCAAGACAATTTTAAACTGGTTCAGGGAACTGGAAAAAAAACTCAATGAATATTGGAATCTTCCAAAGGAGGAATAGGGGAAATATGTATCCTAGGAACAGCCTTGAATAGTCCAGTGTCCATGGGCTTGAGCTTATAGAAGCTGGCATAGGTAGATTTAAAAATTTTCATCCAGTTCTGAATGCTTTTGGGATTGATGGGTCATTGGCTTCAGTGAACCCCCTGTCTCTGGAGTTATCCTCCACAGATTTTCTAGAAATATGAGAAAACAAAGAAATTCTAACAGACATGGTTCATTCTGTCAAGGGATGGCCCAAAATGGGATCCAAGAAAATACATAAAATTTTAAAGAAATAATAATGAATTGATCATACCCAAGTGTGTTCAAGCATCATAGTTTCAAACTTTTCAAGCATTTTTTTTTTGGTTTTATAAATAGATTAAGATGGCCACAATGATGTAGCAAAGTCAATCCAGACTTGGAGAATAGTGATGATTTAATAGATGGTATAATAACCTTGCCACAATAAGATAGCAGTTTAACAAGTTCTTGAAGGGGTTGGAATTGATGGAAGGGAAATTTCACAAAAACATAGAGAAATCAAAACCAAATATTGAAGAGGGTCTGGTTTGAATTTAATGGAAGGTTTTTTTTCAATCTTGAGGATTGAGATGCAAGGTGAGGGATTGGCTTTTTTGGGGAAAGAGATCAGTTTCATTTCCCAAGGGCTGTTGAAGTGCAAGCAGGGCTTTGCACAGGAGTACTCTACTAACAGTAAGTAGCTTAGGGGGGATATTCATTGCTGAACTCTGAAGGAATTCCAGAGTACTTCATAAGTTGAATAGTAAGAAGGTGCTGAGTTGGCACTTGATGGGGTTTTATTACCAATAAGAAGTAGTTTTCAACTGATTTCCAAAGGTAAAAAACTTGGAAAACAAGAGTGGAGGGAGAAGGTCCAATCTTTATAGGTAATGAGGGATGAGGACAGAGCAGAGTGGTGACCAGGATAGTAATTTGCCAGGTTTACTACAAGCCCCAGGAACTGAGAGATGGAAGGAATCCTGCTCTTGACAGGTAGGTTAGATGGCACCACCGTGGAAATTCTAAGACAGCTCTACTAGATTGGGCAAGTTTTTCAGGCCAGGAGCTGTCCAAATTGGGGATGTAGAGATGAAGGATGTATGTACATAAACAGTGCCCATGTAGGTCATGACAAAATTTACCAAAGTTAGGAGGTAGTATCAAGAGATACCATCCAGGGTTGTAGATAAGGATTTCCCCAAAGTATAAACACCAATCATGGAATATGGGATAGGTAGAGTGAAGATAAGGTTAGAGGGTTTGCAAGCCTGAGAAGAGTCATCTGAATGTGAAAGGTAGAAGAGGAGTTTGAGGCAGTTACTGAGTATGTACTCATGAATTCATTCCTTTTAGGAGAATTATTCCTTTTTTTTGAGTTCAAGGGCTCAGTGGTCAGTGTGACAGCCATCCCCACTTCAACTCACTCAGGTTCTAATCCAATCCATCTCTCACCTCACTCCCTTCTCACCATCAACAGCAGCCGGTAGCACTCACTAATTGATAGATCAATCCTTGAGAGCTTGCAAGCTCTACTTCTCATCCAAATTTGATGATGGGATTCATAGAATTCAAGAATGCTCTGAACCAGGGACAAACGCATGCTTGTCCTCCAATATCTAACGCATTCAGGAACAGGTTGATCCCGATCAGTTTGTTAAAATGATCAATACACTCGTGAGATGCTTCCTTGTTCAAGCTGTTTGCCATTCTAGTTGTTTCCCTCCCCCCTTTCTCACTTTGCCTTTTAGGTTTTTTAGATTAGTTACGTATTTTTTTTTTTGCTTTGATCCATTCAATTCACCTAGGCACTGTTGGGCATGTCGCGCCCTCCATTGTGTTTTTGTCTTCAGTGTTTCATTTTCTTTTCTTTCCTTCATTCACGCCGGCCAATCAGTTAGCACACTGAATGTTTTCTCTCTTTATTTGAAGGGGCGGGGCAGGGGGGACTCTTGGGGCGAACTCTTAAGTGATTAAGTGATGATCATAAGTTGATGGACTAGCAGGATGATAACATTGATGAGATCAAGAGCAAAAAAAAAAAAACAGAAAAGACAAACAACACCACGTAAAAACTTTGAACAATCGACATCATCGTAGCAGAGCGGATCACCATGAACCCTGTTTTTTTTTCAAAAAAAAAAACTAGAACCGAATTTCAGCTCGGGTCAGAAATTCCTTTTCTAAAACTACAATCGAATTCAAACTTTCAAAATAAGTCTGTATGTTCAATCATTTCGAAGAGTGGAATTGATCAGCCACAAGATGGAGAAAACCCGGGGGATAAGCTCGGGTCAAGGAAATCGTCTCGTACCTGAATCCCAGTCCCATGGCAGGCATCCAACAGCTCCATGGCTGGAGGATAGAAGGATAAGCCCGTGATTCCCAAGTTGGTCGTGTTCCTACCCGTCGAAGATGGCGATGGCGATGATGATGACCATGACGGAGGTTTTAGAAACCTCAGATCCCAAAGTAAAACCCCACCGTGTTCACCATTGGGATAACTGAAAAAATAATCTCTTAAACTACCCTTTCGATAAAAGTTGACTGGTGAGTGAGACGCTTCGATTCGGCCGCGGAGATGAGCTCCAAACTTAAGGACTGGCTCAGAAGTTCTCAGGTCGCCGTATTGAAAGTGACTATTTGATTCTTTATTTGATGTAGTCACTACGAAGGTATCTTTGATCGAAGGATTCATTTGAAGGTCGAAGATCTGGGACTTATCCTTCATGATCAATGTTTGAGAATTCGAATGCAAAAGATCTGTGGCAAAAACCTTTCCATCCTGGCCACCAGATATTACCCAATTCCGGTGCTCCGAAATAGAAAGGGTGTGGATCATGGAGGTATGGTCAGTGTAAAGCTTGGTGATCTTCTTTTCATTTTCCTCCGATTCTTCCTGCTCATCATCATCATCATCATCATCATCATCATCACAGTCATCTCCGTTCTTCTTTTTTCGCCTACGACGACGGCGGCGGTGAGTGCAATTGTTCACCCTCCAAAGCGCGAGGAATCGATCATGACCGGCCGTTAGGAATCCAACCGAACGTTGATTATGACCAGCTGAGGATGACGAATGATGACTGCTTTGAGGATCGGTTAGCTCATTGGGCATCAAACAAGTTGCTCTGACTCCGTTCTCATGAATCGGATCTTCAAGTTGGATGCGACGACAACTCAAACTTCCGCTCTGAAATCCAAACCGTTCATTGACGAACCAAAGGGTAAGTAAGTATTCACTCTAATTCTTGGAAAGCATCCAATGAGGTGGTGGAAAAGAAAGTAGAGAAAACACTCAACCGATTTTTTCCGAAACGTAATCAAACTGACGCTCGAAGATTGAGAGGTCTTGGCAGTAGACGAAGCACGAGAGCCCAGGATGAGAGTTTTGGCGATGGGAGAATAACAAGCCGAATCGACGATATCGGTGGGATTGGGGCCAGGTAGTTCAAGCACGATTTTGGTTCGATGATCACCCTCCTGAGAACAACTCACAATATCGCCTTTCATCGAGACGATCAAATAATGGGAGAGATTGGTAGGCAACAAAAGCCTTTTCTTGAAGACTCCAAATCCTGCATGTCGATAGCTCTTCGAATTCACCACTTTAATCGGTCGACTGGGACCCCTCCTTTCGCGGTCCTCGCAATGCTGTTGCTCGATCAAGAAATCTCGGTGTAGGCTTTTAGGTTGGCTGTTGACAGGACATTCTTCGTCGGGTTGGCGAGGCAGTTCAGATGAAATCATCACTTCTTGTTCCATCTGACTCGTGCTCGACACAAGCGGCGAGCGGGGCCGAGCCAACTTTTTCAAACGTTCGATTTCAGCCTGCATGGCGCGAAGTTGATGTTGCATTCCAGCTAAACCTTGCGCAGATTGACCGGCGCCATCTGAGCTGAATTGGATAGGAAGATCAGGTATATTTGAAGTCATGGTGGTGGTGTGATGATCAGGCGTAAAATGGGTTGATGAACTGATTGGCAGGGGTGCAGGAGAAATGGGTATTGAGAGGGGACTATAGCTGGAACGTATGACTGCTTGTGATGAGGAGCTAAGGGCACGGGGACGATCTTGCGTTCGTCGCAATGACTGACAAGCTCGCAAGTTGTCTTGAAAAACTGTTCGAGCTTTCTCGTAATAGGATCCCGATCGTTCAAATAACACCGGTTGGACTTGCCTCTTCTCAAGAAATCCTTCAACCATCGCGATGGTTCGGGTTGTGTGCTTTCTAATCGTAAGTGTATCACTGAGGATAATCCATTTTAAAAGCCCCAGGCAGCCTTCCGAAGGATGTAGACGAATGTCAACTGGTCGGAGAATAAGGGTTCGATCGAATGCTCTCGTGACATTCTTTGGAAATTCGGAAAATGATCCGTGAATTCTGCAAATGACTCTGGGAGGATGAAGTGATATTGGATAGGCATCGTTTACCAGGTCTAGCATCGGTCCATTAGTGAGCGCAGGTAGCCTACTGATGCTCGAATAAATATCCGACCAGCCCATGCGTTTCGTGATGGCTGAAGCTTTCCTACCTTGCTTGGCTAATATGTTAGAAAACACAGCTGATTCGTCGTAGAGACATCGAAGATCAGAGCGAGATTCCTCCCAAAGTCTGAAAAATGTGGTCAAAAAATCGCCAAGGGTCTTGTGGAAATCTGGGAAGATTGATTCGTCAAGATACGATGGCCTAGGATCATAGGGCCATGTACGATGGCGTGATGTTGAGTTAGAAATTGTAGAGGATGTTTCATGACCCGCAGATGATGGTGTGACCGATCGAGGATCGCTACAATTGTTAGACCGATCAACGTGATCTTGATGCGCTGTGGGCTCAGAACTAGTTACTAAAAGTTGCGGTTGAGGTGCTCCCGATTGGTCGGGATCAGCAAGATTCTGAGCTGGGGGTGATGCAGAACTCTCAATGTTGGGGACCACATGAAGTATTAAGTGCTCAGAATCCCACCTACAAACCCGCGAAAAAAAAATGTCAATGGCAGTCAAGCAGTTTGCGCTAAAGGGTGCAGGAAAACAACACCGCACGAGGAGTCCAGAACCGTTTGATTGTCGCCAGTAATAGATCGAATCTTTCGAAGCTTGAAACGCAATCGATTGGTGGCAAATGATGGGAAGGATTCTTCGCAATTGGCGGGGATTCGAAACTTCACAATCTGCACAGGAACCGTGGTTTCTTCAGGAATGACTGGCTCGTCGATTGACAATGCCTTCGGACTCTGACTGGCATCACTGATGGACATCGGTGATCCTGCAGTCTCAAGGTTCTCGTGGGCGGGGCTGAGAAGATCCGAATTAATGGGAACATCATCCTCATCGAGGGTATGCCCGGGTGACTCGGCAAGGTCAGGAAGATCAGCGCGACAGGATAAGCTTTCCGGGGCTGGATTGCACGGTTCAGACTTCGCATCGGGCGGGGAGTGTGACTGATCGACTAAGTTATTGACGCAATTGAGTCGGAATCAGTCGCTTTATAAATGCTTAAATTGTTTTGGAAAACATAGCTTACCAAGAATTGATGCGGTTGAGGAAGGATGTAGGGAGACATGAAGAGATCGAGGAAATTTTCTTGAACAAGCAAGTTTGCCCGGTATAGGGTAACCATCCAATGACTTGAAAGCTTGATAGGCGTCGCCCGAGTCTGGATAGAGTACATCCACACAAACAAGGTGTCCTGCCATGGCTCTCATTTCCAAATTAAGACTGATGGAAGGTTGGATTACAAGAAACACGAGTTCAAAAAAGTGGCCACATCCGCGAAAAAAGTTTGAGGCAAAGTACCATCAGTATACTCGGCTAACTAACGTTTTCCCAAACGGCTCAAGCAAGCCTCGGATAAATTGTGTCACTTTTGAATTTCGGAGTTCCATGGGGCCGTAGGATCTGAAATGGCCCTTGATGTATAGCATTGTGGCTCGGCATTCGGGTGAATTGGCTGGGGGAAACGGAGATCAGATCGGCATCAAAACTGTGTAATTCAAGACATAACTCACAAGGCTCAAGGACGGAATTTGACACCAAGAATAATGTTATTATCAAACATTCAAACTTCTTACAAAAAAAAATCATATGCAAACACACCAGGATTACAGAAGGGGGGCCCGAATGTTGATTATTCACTGAATCTCCTCGAATGTTTGAAGACGAATGGGCCCGATCCCAAAGGGGTTGCTAGGAACGGAAGAAAAGCACGATGAGAATGATCAAATGGAATGATAAGAGAAAAGTACTTGATCAGTGACAAGGCTGACTTCATCCGGGTCGCTGTCATCGGCCTTTACAGAGCGATCGCAAGATGAACGGTCAGGAGATTGTTGGGATGAATCTACAACAAATTCGACCGCTTGAGACGATTGAACACTGGATTTGTATGAGTCCTATTGTTCGAGGGTAGGGAACCGGAACCGGTGGTGAAGATCATGAGATGTTTTGGGTTCGGCGAGCTGAAGAAATCTTTGACTTATAGGAAATGAACGAAAGTAAACTTACAATCTCATCTTCCTCTTTTGTATTTCCCAGCATATCTATCTCCCGCACTGGAGAGCTTGGCAAGTTCTGCGAGTCACCGTCATCAGTCTGAGCAAGTCGTTCAGATGCTGAAGGATGAGTGGAATCGCCAGACGGCTTGACGTCGTTCGGAGTGTGTACCTCGAGGATTGAAGAGCTTTTCATATTCACTGCTGCCGCTCGAGCAATCGAAGAGCTAGATCGGGCAGGTATTTCCTTACTACAAGGCGGGCTAGGATTTCCTGCAGCTTCATGCAAATTGTGATTCTTCCTCTTCTTCGCATTTCTGCTGCTCTTACTCTTCGGCTGCATTTTTTTTTTTTTGAGGGGGGGAGGAAAGGGAGAAATCGTGAATGTTAGAAGGTTCACTCGAAGCTAGCTGGCCGACAACTCTTGGATCAGCGAGAGAAGAGCATCGGGTAAAACAAAAATGAAGCCTACATACTTCACACGAGTTTGGAAGCGTATCAACCTCCTCAGGTTGTGGATCATCAGTCGGAACCTGGGGCGAAGGGATTTTGGGATAAATTACCAGCAAGTTACGCTTGTAGAAGAACGGTTGGGGGACATCAAAGCGACGATGTCTACAAGCCGCTCGGGCTGCGCCAGGATGCTTGAAAGTTACCACAAGCGTTATGCTGATGGACTGACGGCCTCGATGGAATTCTAAGAGATCGCTGGCCGAGCTAGATACAACACAGAGGATGACACGATGCGGTTGACAAATGTAGATGATACGGTTAACCGCAGAACCCCTCGCTAAACATCGAGCGCTTACATTGATCCGAAAGGCGCGAGTAGTTTCCGAACCATGCATATTGCTTGGTCACGGGTGGAAGAGGTACTGATGACACTACAGGCAAAGACCTCAGTAAATTTAGCCGATCCAACCTCACTCAGGCGGATATAGTTCACTTTCATCTTGGAGGGGGAGCATGCCACATCGCTTTTCTTCACTGCTGATGGTTGCTGACAAACTTTCTCGGTGAGACCTGTAGATTTCGCTCGCGAACGGCGACGGCGCTTTTTCGGAGCAGGCGTTTCCAACTGGGGATTGACTGGTATCTGAATTCCCTCCGACGGTAAAACTTTAGACCCGATCGCGTCTTGCAAGATGGGCAAAGGGTTCTCTGATCCATGTCCACCAGAGGAACTTTGAGAAACTCTACTTTCAACAGCAATCTCTTCTGATAAACAAGTATTCTTGGAAAGTCAGTAGAATATAAATACGTCAGAATTAATCAAACGATCAAGTTATGAGCACAACTAATCAGACTCAAGACTGACTGAGCGCCCGTTGTTTTGAGCGGCGTCTGAATCTGAATCTGCATCTTGGATTTCGGCAGTCGATGGGTCTCGACTGCCAGGAATGAAGCTGTCATCTGACTTGTTCCTCAAACACTCGTCATCCCGCAGAGATTGACACGGAGATGAATGTCGCTCGGGAAGCATCGAAGCTGTCGAGAATTTTTTCTTCGCGTATGGAATCACTTTTAAAACATGCTCCTTGTGACGATAGGGAGCAGGGACTTGGAAGCAAGAAGTCGAACAAGCCTCCATCGCCGCATCAGCTTCCTCAAAGCCAACGAGTGCCTCTAGGTGGATACGTTTTCGACCAAAAAAGCTTTCCACTTGGACAGTTGCACTGGATGAAAATGCATGGAAGCATCAGCCGGAGCGAGTGTGGTTGAGCGGTACAGCTGTGAAGGAGATGTGAAGATTTGAAGACCAAGACGAAACACTGACATCGATCCAACCGACCGAAAAACGGCGCGGAGCATTTTTTCGGCGTCCTCCTCCGTTTGGATTCCTTTTCGGCAGAGGAAACTGCTGACGCGAACCATGTGTACAACAGGAGGCAGAGGGATCGAAGATTTACATCGACTTGGTAAAGAAACGGGTCGTTCGGAGAAATCGAGTTGCACCACAGAATCGCAATCGGATTCCTGATGTTGTGAGGGCTGAGACTGTGCAGACGGTTCGCGTCGGCGATCATCAGAGGTGCAGGCTAGATCGAACTGAGGTGATGGAGGCCTAGAAGACTCAATTTGCGGTTGATCCCCATCGCGCATTGAAACCCCGTGATGGTCTTGGGATGGGGACGGAGGCTGTTTTTGGGGGTTCGACTTTTTGATCTTTTTGGGCGGCTGGACGTCATCTTCTACAGCTTTGCTGGAGCCTTGGACAGCAAGTTGTGATGAGGGTGACCGGGGACCAGAATGCGCTTGAGACGCCGAAAGGTCTTCGTTCTGCGAGCTCCATGAGCGTTTGTTGGAACTTTTCACATGAGGGACAGGTTTGGCGAATTTGGTATCGTCTCGAGTGAGATGGTCAGAGGGTGAGCAAATGATTTTAGGTTTTTCTTCGGTTCCCTCGTGAAACTCATGTGGATGATCGATACTAGAAGGCCTCATGGAGGGATTGAGAACATCTGAGGGCCCTGAAGGATTCAAAGTCGGACCGGAACGTGTTGAAGATTCCGAAGGGATGGTCCGAACCACTTCCGTGCTCGCCCCACTGGAGCCCTTGGACAGAGGGTGGAAGCCAGTGGCGGTTAAATCGGATTTGTGTTGGTGAGCGGGTAAGGTGGAGTCTGAGCTCAAGCGGCAACAGAGATCAAAAGATCACGTGGGATCCGTTTTTTCACGATCCAGAGGATCGTATGCGGGTGCGAAGAGTGGGGTAGTAAGATTTTAAAAGTCAAATCACGTAATCTAATCAGTCCCCAACATTGTAGGGAAAACATCCAGATTTAAGAACAGAATAGCAGCTTCAAAAGTAGAAAACTGACTAGATTCTGGGTGCCTGAGAGATCGGTTGTCATATCGATCGGAGGTGCTTGAAATGTATACAGCGTCAAAAGGCCTGGAAGGACGGTGACAAAAAGCTGCTCCATACGAGTTGGATTGATAATACGCAATCGAATTCAGATGACTTTGACTTGCAGAAGACAAATGATCAAATGAACGATTCTGGCTAGTCGATGGATTAGGGGCTCGATATCCATAAGAGTTGTAGGACGTGGATCGATAACGATCGGCATAATACCTCTGAGGAATAGGTTTGGGTGAGTGATAATGAGGATTTGGAGGCGCCGCTGGAAATGGAGAGGGATAAGAGGTCGTGGAATGGGTTGGTTTGATAGTGGGGGGCTCGTCAGGACGCCTGAGGCACGGGGGTAGCCAACTTGATTGCTCGTTGGGTTGAGCATCTTCCCTCAGAGGTGCAGAATGACCAGCTGGTTTTGAATAGGATGGGGAAGATGAACTAATCGGGGGACGACGATAGGGTCTTGAATCCAATAGGGAGGATTGATGAATTGTAGAGGGTGATTGGCCAAAAGGAAAACGCCTTGATTGCTCGTTGGGTTGGGCGTCTTGCCTCCGAGGGACAGAGTAAGTGGCTGATCTTGAGTGTGATGAGGAAGATAAAGGTTTTTGAATGGGATAAGATCTCGAGTTGGATAAGAAGGGTTGATGAGGTGTGCACCGTACGTCCGAGTGATCGCGTGTATGAGTATCCTGCTTGCGTAGGTTGGAACCCGTCGAGTGCGGTGGATCTCCGCGGCTGTTACAGCGGTTATTGCTAGAAGGAGTTGAATTACGGGTCGAGGATTGATTTGAATCTTGAAATGTAGGAGCCATGAGCCAAAGTTGAGTGGATCGAAGGATGACAAGTACGAATCGATACTTGAGATCTGATCGATAAACAAATAAACGTCTGCAGCCAATATGAAATGAGGCTGTCCGTCATGAAATTAGCGACTTGGTCTTGATTCTTGTATTCTTCATCAGGGATTATTGCTTGGGCTGGGATGATTGATAGAAAGTCTATTGAAAGGGCGGAAACAAGTGGGTGATTGGATTGATCTCTGGTAGAATGAGGCAAACCCAGCGAACGATGAAGGGATGTTGTCCCAAGCTGGTTAACGGGTCAAGAACGATAAATTGAAGAACTCGACACACGGAATAGAAAGCAAGAAAGAAAAAACAAATTTCGGCTCGAGCAGGACGTATGAGAACGATCAACAAATCTTGGATGGTTTTGTGGGGTCTGGATTGAGGAGTTGATTGGTCTTCAGGAAATGACAGCCCAGGCTAAATCCAACATCAAGTCGAATCTGGATGGGTCATGCATATCCTTCGTCACGACCATTCGTCATGCTTTCGGTTAACTATGGGGGATTCGTGCTCAACAGGTGAGAACAGCTTCAATATCTCTTGATCTCGTTTGGTCTTCGGTCGAGTTTAGGATTAGGACGTGCGACTCCTCGCACTTGATGATCACTACGCCAAAACTTATTTGGATAACTCTTTGGGTTCGATTGATGCTTCTATTTCGGCGTATGAGCTAAGCTTCGATCTCGATGCAAGTCAGTCAGATGATGGGTTGGGTGGATGAACGAGTTCGATCGCTTTCCACACTCACTTCATGTCAATAGTACTCGTCTCCCGGCCATCTGCTTGGTGACCGTCCACGTCCTAGTAGGATCTATCCTGGCGATCAAACAAGTACGAATGTGCGTCCTCTGAGTTGATCTTGAGCCAATGATGATGATAACGGTGGTGGTGATGATGGTGATGGTAATGGTGATGGTAATGAAAACCAGGCGGACAATCCTGATCGGAATCGATCAAGTGGTCGATGGAAAGCGACTACCTCCCCGGCGAGTAGGTCCAAACGACTGCCACGGGCGAAAGGGGGGGGGGAGGTTCCTGCCCACTGGTATGGACTTACTACGACTGATGACCAGGTTGTGGGTGCGTGGGAAGGTGTAAGAAACCCTAGGAGGGGCCTGCGACCAACATCCCGCGCTCCAGCTTGGGGCTGGACCTCGAGGCATACCCGACGCCCGACCCGCGGGCATACCCGTGTGTCGGGTATCGTTTTTTGATGGCCCAACCCATTACCTGCAGGTATTGGGTATATACCCAAGGCCCAAGGCCCCACTGAGCTTTGGCCTCTGTTTCCATGGTATGCCCATATAATCCCCAAGTCCCCTTTTCATATTGCTCCTTTTTTTCTATCCTGGACCCCCTCACGACTCCTTCATCCTATTCAAGCCTCATCCATTGACCACCCCTCTACTCTCCCCTCACCCCCCCCGCTATTGGATCTATCCTTTGTTTGAATACCTTATATCCTCCAGCCCTCACAAGGTATGTTGGTATGCTTCATATTCAAATCCCTTTGACTGAATTGCCAACCACTGACCACCCCTTGACTCCCACTTAGGCACCTAGTATCTACCTGCTAACCATTGACGTGGTTGGACGGTGACTGTATGTGCTCCAAAATTCTGTGTTAATTATCTGTTTGGCCTCACCCATCCAACCCTATGATGCCCTCCTGTTAATCTATCTCTGCTCTTCTCCCTTTCTGCCCCATTTTGATATTGGAAGGTATCTTGTCTTCTTTGGATCCTAAATCAAATTTCTTCTCTTTAAATCTTGCCATTGCCAAAGCAAAAACCACCAACCCCACCCCTCAGAATACCCAAAAATGTACATACATCCCCTCTAATCACCCAATTAGTATTTTCAGCTTGCTGCTATCCCAGAGCCAGCTGTCAAAATACCAACAATAATAAAAACAACAAAATAAATAAGAAAAAACCTTACTTAGGAGAAGGAAAATCCAGAATATTATTGCATATTTGGATTTCCCACTCAATTTTAAGTAGGGTCACTCAACAACCCTACCCTTGATTTCCCAGCCCTTAACCATCTTAATTACCACATTAAATGAACCAGAATTCACAGTGCCACCAGTCCACATCTTTGCTGTTTGTTGTATTTCACATGAGATGTTGGGCCAAGGTTTCATGGCTAAAGTTGAGTAAGAATTGAAGAATTCTGTATATTTTAGGAGTAATCAACAAAAAGACTTTTTTTCAACACTCCCACATGCAGTTGTGGCAGTTATGCACCCTTTCATGGCTGCTGTTAACCCTAAATATGCAGATGCCGGACTGCCCACCTCAGAGTTGTCCCAATTGGGATAACTTGGTAAGCAGGTGCAGAGCCCCAGGCAGGTGACCCACATGCAGCTGCAGGACTATGTTGCAGACAGCTCAGAGTGAGTTGTGAATGAGTGGCAAAATCTACAATGACTGCAAATGAGTTTTGAACAAGTTTTGGCAGCCGCAACTTCCACTCTTGAAAGAAGCCACAGCAGCATCTGTTGAATTACAGTGCTCGTAATCCTGAATCTTGCTTTATTAATCTTTTCTAAAAACCAGCAACTAGCTAAACAAGGTTTAACAAATAAAAAAGAAGTGACACAGAAGATTGGGTTGAGGAGTGATCAGTAAGAAATTCTCCCTGTCTTTTGGTCAAGGCACAGACTGGAGAAGATAAATTAATTCTGAGAGGACTCAGTATGGGTCTTGGGAAGCAGCCAGAGTCTATTTGCAGACTGCTCTATGGCCTAGGTGAAAGATGATGGAATTGGTTTGCTTATTATCTAGCCTTTAACCCTAAATATGCAGCCATGGGACTACCTGCCTCATAGTGGTCCCAATTGGGATAACTGAGCAAGCAGGTGACCCGCAGGCAGCCACAGGACTATGCTGCAGACAGCCATGAGTGAGTTGTGAATGAATTGCAACATCTGCAAAGGTTGCAAATCTAGTTTTGAATACGCTGTGGCAGCTGCAACCACCACTTTCAAAAGAAGCCACAGCAGTTTCTGTTGAATGACAGGGCTCTTAATCCTGAATCTTGACTTTATTACTGTTTTCTAAAAACCGGTAACTGGCTAAAAAAGGTTTAAAAAATACAAAAGAAGTGAGACAGAAGATTGAGTTGAGGAGTGATCAGTAAGAAAGGCTCCCTGTCTTTGGTTCAAGGCACAGACTTCAGCAGATAAATTAATTCTGAGAGGACTCAGTATGGGTCTTGGGAAGCAGCCAGAGTCTACTGACAGACTGCTCTATGGCCTAGTTGGAAAATGATGGCCTTTGTTTTCTTATTAGCTAGCATGTAGGGTGTTAAACTCCAGTTCTAGGGTTTTTGACTGATGTTCTATTGTCCTTGCTCTTTTTGAGCCTTGGAGGAAGGTTGTTGGCTGCTTTCAAGCAGTTGAAAGAAGGATGGATGATTGATTCCTCTGTGAATTGGGCTGGCTTTATTGTGGTTGTTTAAGGATTGGATAGTTGTCAGTCAATTGTTTGAGTCTGATTCCTTTTTTTCTTGTTCAATTTGTTGCTTGAGGATGGCTGGTTTCTCAATCAATTTTTTGGTTGTTCTTGAGGGGATCTGGTTGGTCTGGTTTGATAAAAGGTTTTGTTGCATTTGGAGAAGGTCATTTTATTCAGAGATGACTCTCTGTTGTAGCTTCCTGGTCATTTTGACCACACTACTACAGGGAGGTATCCCAATTGGGATAGCTCCCAGCTGGGGCTAGCTTGAAGGAAATAGAAAGTGGCTGTGGGCAGTTATCCCAATTGGGATAACTCACCATGGTTTCAATGTAGTTTTTTTAGAACAACTACATCAAATTGACTACTTTTTCTTTTTTTTCTTAATTCTTGGTCTGATGAAATTTCAACACCCCCCCATGCCTTGAGGTGTAGAGCCTACTGTCAATTCTAGTGAGAGATGTTGACCTGCAGGCCTTGGTCAGAGCAGTGGCAACCATGTCTTTTGAGGGAACCAGTCAAACTCCTAATTCCTTGTTTTCATATAGATCTCTGATATATTAAATTTTTATATCCAGGTAGTTGGTCTTGGAGTTTGAGCCAAATTGTTTGAATTTTTTTCATTCAGTCCTTTATTGTCAAAATTGAAGATGGGAGTGAGTGAGGAGGTGGGCCACAATTCTCAGAATAGTTCTGAAATCCACAGGCATTCTTGGTGTCATTTGGCAAGGGAATTGAATTTGGCTTTGGTGGATGACATTGGTATGTTTTGCTGTTTGCAGCTATTCCAGGAGATGGGGTAGTTGAGCCAAAAACAGGTGAATCTGCTTCTTGATTTTCTAGAGTCAAGATTGTTGGCCCAAGTTGCTTTGTAGAGACTCCTGCGGGATAATATAAATAATTTATAAGATAGATTGCTGGAAGTCCTTGAAGGGGAATTGAGTATTAATTCTAATCCTTTAGAGTATAGTTATAACTAAGGGTGGTTTTGAATTACCTGCACTTCTAGAACCAAATTAAGTCTGCACAATAATTTATTGAAATTAATGGCTGATTTTTTTGAGACTTGAAATAGGTCTCAGATCAGACCTACATTAATTATGACATGTTATTTGTAGGGTTATTGAAGAATGGTCCAGGTGTATTGGATTATTTGGTTGGTGGTTGATCAGATATATGTGATCTTAAGCAACATTTAAATTTAAATGGTTCAAGGTTTGATCAAAGGGATGGTTCAGGAGAGGACCCAAGGATGGTTTCACCCACAGGGGGCTGGGTAGAGGAAAGGTTTGTAGTTCCTGTTTGTTGTGCTCTCAGTCCTGGTGTTTGAATTCTGGCAACTAGTTTCCTTCTTTCTTTTTCTACCAATTAAAACATAATTTCAATCTAAGCTATCCTCCGGTATTGTGGGCTTCAAGTAGTCTGATTATCCTTCTATGATCAAATCTTGTAGCCATGAGCCCTGATCACTGTTCATCTATAGGTCTTCTTATCTCTAAGAACCTCATTTCTTATCTTGATCTTTCTTAATTATAATGTTTTTTGAACCACCAAATCAGCTTGAATTAACCCCTCAGTTGTATTGTACTTGTCACTCTTCTTTTGATAGCTTTTATGTCCTGGCTTATGGCCTGTTGTGCCTCTGCCTTGTTGCATACTGTCTTTCACTGATTATGTGACAGTTCTTTGGTTGCTTCTCATTCATTATTCATTATCTTGTTATTTTCAGACCCACAAGTTGGTCTTCATCAAATGGCTTGTATCTAGAATATTTAACACCATTCTAGTCCAGCCAATTAATCAGCATCTGTTCTGACTTACATGGAAACTGAGTGCTCCCATTTGAATCCTGGATCCACTCCTCTTAGTGTGATAAGAGTCCTTTCCTTATTCCCTGCTGCAACTTCTCCGGAGCATCTCAGCCTAATTCAATCACGATTAATAGTCAAAATGCTCCCTTCCATTGCGCCATCTCTTTCCCATTTTCTCCTGAGCCTACTCAATCTCCAACCTTGGTTGCCTCTTCAAATCTCATCCACAAAAATGGCCTGACCCATCCATCTTCAACCTTGCAACCATTGGTCCTGCCGTTACCTCATCTTGGCTGTCTTGATTGCTTTCCTTAATTCTTGTCTTTGAGCCGTTGACTCGGTCATTCATATTGCTGCAACCCTCAGCTCTTTGATTCATCAAAGACCTATCTTGAGTCTTTTGGCCTTTGCCTTACGCCCTCATCCCCTGAACAATCTGTTGATCCAACCTGTCCTGGCTTGGTCGCCCTACTTCATCTGTGCTCTTGCTCTTGACACCAACTTGGCTTGCTCTTGCCATTACTTTCATCTTGGACCTCATCAAACACGCACCATCTCCATCTATCTCTCAGCTTTACTCCATCACACCCTCACCAAAATCCATGCTGGCTTGCTTTCAATCAATCTATTTTCTTGCCTCCAAAGTTGCGCATCTTTGCTTCATCCTCATACCAACCTTGGCTTTGCTCCACCGTGCCCTCTCCGCCATCGTAGACTATTGCTTTCTCCTCTCCTTGCTCTGTTTGGCCAACCGACTCATTAAAGTTTCAATCCTGCGTCTGCCTGGTCAATCACTATCTGTTCTTATCATCATTTCTACCACTCAAACACCTTTAGACCTTAGCAACCGCGTGCCATCCCCATTTACCTCAGCCTCACCCACTTCTGGTTCTCTTGCTTTCGCGCCCACTGGCCACCATCCTTTTGACCCCGTTTTCTGCGCCATCTCCCGAGTTTGCTCCCATGTCTCTCCCACCTTCTGGCCTTGTGCTCCACCGCTTTGCCTTTCTCCAAGACCATCTTGCTCTGTTTGGATGATCCATCAAGTTCCAATCGGTCAAGTTGCCTGTTGGTTGCGCGATTCTCCTCCAAGTCATCTGGCCCATCAAGATTCTCCATCAACAGTTCTTTAGGCCACTAGTTGGGGGGCGTGTAGGAATTATGGCAACTAGCATCCTTCTTTCTTTGTCTACAAATTAAAACCTAAAAAAATTATTAAACAAAACATACTGTCAATCTAAGCTATCCTCTGGTATTGTGGGCCTCATAAAAGTAGTATGTTATGATTAAGAATGATCTCTCATATCTCTAATCAGTTGTCCTTCTTATTGGTTGATTGTTTCAAGATTAAGTCATGATTAAGTCTGAAATAATGCTAGTTCAAGTAGTCTGATTATCCTTATATGATCAAATCTTGTGGCCATGAGCCCTGATCACTGTTCATCTATAGGTCTTCTTATCTCTAAGAACCTCCTTTCTTATCTTGATCTTTCTTAATTATAATGTTTTCTGAACCACCAAATCAGCTTGAATTAACCCCTCATTTGTATTGTACTTGTCACTCTTCTTATGATAGCTTTTATTTCCTGGCTTATGGCCTGTTGTGTCTCTGCCTTGTTGCATACTGTCTTTCACTGAGTATGTGACATTTATTTGGTTGCTTCTCATTCATTATTCATTATCTTGTTATTTTCAGACCCACAAGTTGGTCTTCATCAAATGGCTTGGGACTAGACTATTTAAAACCATTCTAGTCCAGCCAATTTATCACCATCCATTCTGACTTACATTGAACCTGGGTGCCTCCATTTGAATTGTGGATCCACTCCTCTTAGTGTGATAAGAGTCTTTCCTTATTCCCTCCTGAAACTTCTCTGGAGCATCTCAGCCTAATTCAATCACTTGGTAAGGGTTATTTGTTCAGTTATGAGTGGTTCTTCTTCTAGTTCACAGAAGGACCCTCATTCAAGCACCTGATGGGATTTTTTAATTTGTCAAAGACGGGTCATAATCTGGTTTCTGTTTTCCTTTTCCTTTATAATTGGTTCAATGATAATATTTATCTGGGTAGGTACCACAGATGATCTGGTGATGGATGGGTGATTGATGGGATGAGCCAGGAGGGCATGAGGAGGTGATGAGATGGTATGAGGATGGATGATGATACAACCTTCATAGGGCAGAGAGGCCCTCCTTAAATATACAAATCCTGCCTCAGGGGGTGCTCAAGGCTGCCCCTGAGGGCTCTACCTGTTCTGCTGAGGAACAGTGAGATACAGTTATATGAGGCGTTTCTGCTGGTTGGAAAAAGATATTGCAGGGGTTTAATGCATGCACAGCCTTGCATAAATTTCTGTATAGTGCTGATAAGATGGTTTGGTACTGGGTTTTCTTCCTGAATATGTTGCTATGCAGTTCTGGA
The DNA here is from genome assembly GCA_025617555.3 of Puccinia polysora. NCBI lineage: Eukaryota > Fungi > Basidiomycota > Pucciniomycetes > Pucciniales > Pucciniaceae > Puccinia > Puccinia polysora. The sequence continues at coordinate 33,652,819 of CM062618.1, forward strand.
GTGAGCTTGTACTGGTAGTTTGTTTGGTACCACATTATCATGCCTGCATATATTTCTGTGCAGTACTGGGGTGATTTTGTAGTGGTGGTTTGTTTGGTACTTGTTGTGACAGTTTTTTGAAAGCCTTCACTTCCAATTTATTTCTCCCATATTTTCTGATATGCATCTCTTGTTTTTCTCCTATTGTTTTTCTCCTTTCTTTTCTTTTGTTTTTCTCTTCCATTGAAATCTCTGTACATTGGCTTAAGTCTCTGTACGGCAGCCTAAGTCTCTGTACCAGGGCTGTGCGCGTGGACTGAAGTGCAACCAATCCTTCCCACTTAAACTGCCAAAGAGCCCAACCTGGAGAGAACCTTTTCTCTCATTGGATAACACACTCCCAATCATCATCCAAAGGCCAAACTGAAGATTAAGCAGGAAGAAAACACAACCAACTAAAACTCAAGCTTAGAATTGCAACTAAACAGGGATCCATACTCAGCAATTTGCTCCTAGGTTGAACTCAAAGCGTTGGGGATCAAGTGTAATTTGGTGCAAACTTGACTTGTTGACCATGATAATAAAAAGAGTGCTACTAACTCTTCTGCTCCTGTGCAGTTCATCCTTGTTTGGTCATACATTTCTTTTATTATATGTTTCATATTTAGCTCATCCTCTCAGGAACTACTCAGCAGCTTAAACTTGTCCTTGTGGGTCTCTTGTTGTGTTCAGATTTTCTTGTTTTACACAACTTGGCATATAGCAGCTCTGATGTTCATTTTCTGGAATGAATTATTCTGGTTTTTGGTTCTGAAAATAATCAGGATTAAAATTTGAATTGTTGCAATAACAAACCAGATGAATGCCCAAATCAATCACAGACACTATCTTGAAGATGGCAATTGAGGCAATAACACTACTAACAATGGATAATTTCTTGGTTTGGAGAAGCCAAATCCTTGACATGATCAATCTTCAGGAAGTACTGCATGAGAAGGTGGACAAATCAAACAATGATTGCAAGGGCAACCCTATAGGAATGAGTCACATGGAAAATGTTTGAATTAGAACTATCTTTGTCTCCAAGCTTGAAACAACTGTCCACTTCAATGTAATCATTCCTGAAAACAAACAGGATGGTCACTTAATTTGGAAGGAAATCAATGAATACTTTGCGTCCAATAGAGCAAGAGTCTTCAATGAGTTCCTTCAAATTCCCTTCAACCCCTCTAGCATGCAAGAACTCATTACTACTATAAAAACTGCCACTTCCAGATTACACAAGGTTGGAATAATACTGCCAAACAACATCACAGCCTATCTAATACTAGACAAACTTCCCTTCATGTTTGACACCCTCTTGCAGAAAATAACTAACTCTGACAAGGAGTTTAATCTTGATTGGGTCTTGGATCACCTGAGAAGATACATAAACAAACAAGAAACTGCTTTTAGAACCAAAGACTCCAACAAAAGCAAAGAAGGAAGTGTTTCCTTTCTAAGTTTCAAAAAAAAACCAGTGCAAGAAAAGAAGGCACAACCCCAAAGCTCCGCACCCCAAGAATTTATGCTTAAAGCTCCATCCTCACCTCAGAACAGGGTACACTAAGAAGAGAGAACAAGAGGAGAAAAACATGAATTTTAGCAACTTTCACTCAAGCTTGGAATCTCTGCAACTTGAAGGACTCACCTTTGTCATGGATTCAGGATCTTCAAATCACATGGTGTCTGAACCATCCTTGTTCACCTTCATAGACCAAAAACAGCTAGGATAAATACTAACAATCTCAGAAAAAAACATTATAAAAGTAAAAAGGAAAAGGAACTGTCAGGATCAGGTCTGGGAGTAGGGCAATAGAGTTGAAGAATGTACTTCTGGAATGCAAGTTATCTTCTAACCTGTTATCTGTGAAGGGTTTTCTAGCAGAAGGATGGGATTTGTACTTTCAACTAGAATTCTTTCTTGTTTTTAATCCTTCCATTCAATGCATGCTGAAAGGAACATATGTGAACAATTTCCCCACAATAAACTTCTGCAAAGAAACACTACTGCGACCGGCAACTGTCACAGCCACAGAAAACCCCTCAGCTTCCTATCTGAGGAAAAGCAAATCCATAAGGCTCTGGGCCACATCAGCTATGCCCAACTGAGGAACAAGCTGCAACTGTCAGTCAAAAAAGCTGGAGAGTGTGAATCATGCACCATTGGAAAAATAACCCAGAGCAGCTTTGGTGGTAAGCACAAACAGGTTGAAAGACCTTTTCAAGAGCTGCATCTGGATCTAGTAGGACCCATAGCGCCAATTAGCCAAGTTGGGCAAAAATTCTTTCTCACGGTTGTCAACAGCCACTCTCAATTTGTGTGGGGGGTTTCTGTTGAAAGCAAAAATTAATGCCGCACCTGTGCTGATGGAAATCATCAACATCAAAGCAAAGAGATTCAAATATTATCCACAAGTCATCCACTCCAATCAATGGACAGTATTCAAGTGCAAGACCATGAGAAACTTCTGTAAAGCTAACTCCATAAAACAAACCTTTTTGGACCCATACACTCCCAAGCAGAACAGACTAAGCAAAAGATTTAACCAAACCATTCTGGAGATGCTGAGAAAGATTCTTCAAAACTCCAAAATTACCTAGAAAATTTGGAGAATAATACTTCCATGCTACACCCTATTGATCAGCCAGATTCCAAGCTACAAGTCAAAAAAAATTGCCATAAAAGCTGTTCAAGTATTGTAAGCTGCCACTGGATTACTTCCATCCCATAGGAAATCTGGTAAGCTATATCTCAGGACCCAGGAGCGCATATACCAAAGTGGAGCGCTCTGGACAAAAGGGAAGACATATAGGCTTCAACAAAACACTACTGTTGTACAAAATACTAGGTGAAAACGGAAAGATGACAGACACCAAAAGTGACAAATTCCTCAATTTTGACACTGATCAGAAGCCAACAGACTAAAATGGAAAATTACAGCTCCTAGAACCCAATGTTTGCAGCATACCTCCAGAAGCATCAGAATTGGAAATGACTCCAAATCCCATCAAAAGGATGGGCAACTTAGAAAATAAAAGGGAAGTAACCTATGGAACACCCTTCAAGCAAACAGAGCCCAATACAAACTATGAGGGGTATCCACAAGACCTGTCCAACAAAGACCCTACCGCGCTGATGGAACCGCAGACTGAAAATGTTAAGCCCAGGAAATACTCCCACTACTCAAACGGCAAGGCACACTCAGAAGAAGAAAAATCAAAAACAGAAGAAGCCAGTAAGGCCAAATTTGAAAGCATAGAAGCTCATTGGGTCTGGGAAGATTTTTAGGGTACCCCCAAAAGATACATGCCAACCATGATGGTTATCTAAGATAAACCAGTCACTCTTTCCACTCTGGAAAAGAAGAAGGCAAGGTTATGTATACTAGGCAACATGCAGATCCCCAGGGTGGACTGTATGGATACCTTTGCACCTAACGGGAAATAATTCAGTTTTGTAGCTCTCCTGGTATTTGGGCTGGAAAAAAAGAAGAACATTAAGCAATTTGAAGTGAAAAGTACATTCATATTTGCTCCTCTGGACAAGAAAATCTATATCAAAAAGTCAAGAGGATCAAGCAGACAGTCAAAATTTCTGAAACTGAAGAAATCCCTATATGGACTTTTTTGGGTGCCAAAAAACTGGTATGGCACTCTGATGGACTGGCTGGGGTATGTTGGATATGTGCAGTCTAAGGCCAACCCATGTCTATTCCTGCAGCCAGACCGGGAGTCATCCCTATTCTTCCATGTGGACAACCTGGTGGTGGTGGGGAACATAGAAAAAGTTGAGCGGTGCTTCCTGGAGTGTTTTCAAAAATCCTCATCTCATGAGCCAGACACAGTGCTGGGACTAGAAATCAAAATCAACAATCACTCAGCAACCCTAAATCAATCCAAGCTAATCAAAAAAGGACTCAACATTCTTGGCCTTACAGACTTTTGAGCGGTAAAAACTCCTATGAACCCAGGAAAACAGCTTGAACCCACCACCAGGGACAATTGAAACCAATTCCAAGACTTTAAAATCAACTACAGAACCTACACAGGGCTTCTGAGCTATCTCACATGCCAAACCAGACCAGATCTTGTTAAAATGCAGATGCACTCAGGTAATGTGCATAGGAGTGTTTAATCCAAATGGGATGCAAAAATGGGCCTCCACGGCCCCTTGGACATCACATGGGCCACGTGGGCCTATGTGGGTGTTATTGGTTTTGGGCATTTGGGTGCCAAAACACGTTTTTATGGTCTTTTGGGACACGGGCCCTCATGGGCCCGCCAGGGTGGATGGACCACCCAAGCCAGATGGGCTTATTTGGGAATAAAAGGGCCCAAGCTTTATTATGGACATACTTGGCCAGACGGTCTGTCCCGCCAAAGTATGTAATTCTCACAATTTGGGCTTGGGGCGGCCCATTGGGGCCGCCGCCCATGTTGCCGCCCGCGTTGCGGCCGGTTTGGGGCCTCCTGTGTTCCTCGGTACGGCCCGCGCGGGGCTGTCGCGCGACCGAGGGATCCCGCGCGGTGGGATGCCATGCGGGCCCGGCTGGTTGCGCCCGGCGACTAGCGCTGCAGAGCTGGGGCTTGCGGCCCCGGCTTGCTCCCCCTCCCCTTGCTTGCCGTTGCAAGGGGGATGGGGGCAAGTTGGCTGGGTTGAACCAGCCAGAAACCAGCCGCAACAATGCGGTCGGTCAGGGCAGGGGGGACCTGACCACCCCCTTGCCCAAGGAGGTGGCGGCGCCGGCCGCAAGCGGAGCGACCGGCAGGTGGGGGGGAATTCATCACCCCTCCACCATTGATTGTTTGAGGCAACCAAGCAGGGGCGCTCTCCCCCCCCCCTTTACCAAGGGGGAGGAGCAATGGGCCTGGGGGGACCTGATCACCTCCCAGGCCAACTTACTTGACAACACCCTGGGGGTATCAACCCCCAGGGGCCCTGGTGAGGGGATTTGACTGCCCCCACCAGGGATTTGAGAGAAAGAGGGGGGGGGGGGGGGGACAGCATGCCTGCTGGTCACACCCCCCCCCATGTGAGTCTGAGACCGGACCCAGGTGTGCCCTGGGTCCCACCTGGCCCATTTGAGGGGCCAGGGGCTGGCTGCATGAGGCAACCAGCCCGTAAAAAAGGTAATGAGGTCATCATGGCTGGTTGTAACGGACAACCAGCCAAGGGGATTGAACAGTTAAGGGGCTGGTTCAGCCCCATTGAGATGGAAACACCAGAAATAACTGGAATAGGCTGGTTTTAAGGGTACAGGGACTGATGCCATGTGGGCTGATGTAGTCCAAACCAAGTAACAAGGCCAGTAGAGCCTGTAGAGCTCTTTTGTGGAGAAAAATTTGCCTTTTGGTTTGTTGTATCATGGGCTCACAAGAGGCCAATCTTTTGTACTTAAGGAGCTCTTCTCCCTGCTGTTTTCCATCCATTCATTCATCATTCCAATCAAATTCATCCAACATATTGCCCCATTGTGAGAGCCCCATTAGCCAATATTGACACCCAGTGTCCAGCATTTATTTTGCTTTAAATACTGATCATTTGCCTAAGCTAATTGCTGGCTATAACTCTAACAGATCTTGCCCCCACAGTCTTGATCTTGTCTAGGTACAACAACACACCAGGCATAAGGCACTGGAGGGAGCTCCTACACACGTGGAAATACCTCAGGGGGACATTTGACCTGAATCTATACTTAAATACAAATTTAAAAGAGAAATTGGGCATCAAAACGTTTACAGACGCTACCTGGGCGGACAAACCAACCACACGTAAGTCTCAATCAGGGGAATTGGTTTCTGGCTGGGGTTCCCCATCATCTGGTTGGGCAAGAAGCAGAGAAACATCAGCCTGTCCTCCACAGAATCAGAGCTGAATTCCCTCTCAGAGGGCATACAGGAGAGTGTTTGGATACGCTTTTTGCTGGAACAGCTATTGGATACAGAATTATCTGCAATGAACTTTCACATTGACAACAAAGGACTGCTTGATAAGATCAAGAAATTTTGGATCCAACTCAAAAACCAAACACATCAACATCAGAATGAAGTGTATACAAGACCTTTACAAGAGGAAAGAAATCCACATTGAACTCATTATGGGTGAAACCATGGTTGCTGATGCACTCAGAAAACCAAGCTCCTCAATGAGCCTGCAGTGGCTATCTGATATGTGCTTCAAAACAAGTTAGCACCCAATTATGGGGGGGGTGTTGTGACAGTGTTTTGACAGCCTTCACTTCCAATTTCTTTCTACCATATTTTCTACTATCTGTCTCCTGTTTCTCTTATTTTTTTGTCCTTTACCAGGGCCAGGAAGACGGACTGAAGTGCAACCAATCCTTCCAACTTCAACCCCCAAAGAGCCCAACCTGGAGAGAAACTTTTCTCTCATTGGAAGACACACTCCCAATCATCAGCCAAAGGCCAAACAAAAGATTAAGCAGGAAGAACACACAAATAACTAAAAATCAAGCATATAATTGAAAATCAACAGGATATATACTCAGAAAATTCCCTCCTAGGTCAAACTCAAAGTGTTTGGGATCAAGTGTAATTTGGTGCAAACTTGAATTGGTGAACATGATAATAAAAAGAGTGCTACTAACTCTTCTGCTCCTATATGATAAAAGAAATTTGTCATACATTTCTTTTATCATATGTTTCATATTTAGCTCATCCTCTCAGGAACTACTCAGCAGCTTCAACATGTCCTTGTGGGTCTCTTGTTGTGTTCATATTTTCTTGTTTTACACAACTTGGCATATAGCAGCTCTGATGTTTATTTTATGGAATGAAGTCTTCTGGTTTTTGGTTCTGAAACTCATCAGTACTTCTGTATACTGATGGCTTGTTTGGTACTTCTGAGTGCTGATGGTTTGTTTGGTTTCAATTGATCCTGCCTGCATATATTGCTTTGAAGTACTGAGTTCAGTTTGTACTGGTGGTTTTTTTTGTGCCACATGATCCTGCCTGCATATATTGCTCTACAGTACTGGGGTGAGTTTGTACTGGTGGTTTGTTGGGTAATTCTGTGTACTGATGGTTTTTTTGGAACTTCCTGATTCTTCTGGCATATATTGCTGTGCAATACTGTTGGTTTCTTTGGTTTTTACTGGTTGCACTTCCTGTTGTTTCATCTTTATATTCTGGATGAGGTGACAGGATCTGAACTGGTTTGACTGCCTCTTTTATCTGTATTTCTATATTCTGGATGAGGTGACAGGTTTTGTACTGGTTCTGGTGTTGAGGGTAAGCTGTCACTTTTATGTACTCAAAGGTTTCCAAGGTATGCCTTTATTGCATCCACAGAGCTGTGACACCTGGTTGGGTATGAGTTTTCCACAGTTGAAGGTTTCTTGGGCTTTATCTTCTAATCCATGAGGGATAGGGGGGGTACTTTGGCTGAGTGACTATAGGCAATTTTTAATTTAGAATCCATTTCTGAGGTTAACTTGAGGGATTAAGTTGTTTTTATACTATAAAAGTGAGTCTGATGGCTATAGTACAGGTTTGGAGCACCACAGAGTCACTGTAACATTCAAGTCTAGAGGATGAAGATAAAAAAGAAGGAGAAAGTGAGAGAGAGTCTGAGGTGGTTCCAGCCAGGTATTTCCAGAATTGAAGGACTTCCTTCCAGTGATTTATTCCTGGATTTTTGTTGAGCTGGGATATTATGGACACAACTGGGGATATATCTGGCCTTTGTCTGCAACAGAGATAGTTTAGAAGTCCAGTGTAGGTTCTATAATCTATCTTGAGCCTTTTGAGCTGTTCTATTTCTTCCTTAGTTTCCTTCAGAAGTTGGATGCTTGGGGTAAGAGGAGTGAGGACAGATTTGCAGTATGAGAGCCCAAGAATTTTGAGTCCTTTTTTGATTATTTTATTTTTATAGAGAGTTATGTTGGAATCTGAGATGGTTAGGTCCATCCCTAAGAGATTGTGTGTACTGTGAGCTGAGTAATTGGGGAAACTTTTAAGGAAAAGGGCTTCAAATTCTTGGGTTCTTCAAGCCAAAATAAGTTTTTCTACATGAAAAAAGAGAATTGAGTTGGATTCTTTCTGGATATAGAGGAAGGGGTGGTAGTTGGATGGAGTCTATCTGATTTCTTTAAGCCAATTGGTGAGAGTAATGTACTAGTTGGCCAGAGATTGTTTCATTCTGTAGAGAGATTTATTTAGTTTGAGGAAGGGGGAAGTTCTTGGGAAGCCTGTGGGAGTCTTGATGTAAATTTTTCCTTTCAGTGGTGCATACAGGAATTCTGTCAGCTTCCTGATTCCAGGAACTTTGCCATCCTTTAGCTACAGCAAGTGATATTGGTGTTGGAATAATAATTCCCAGAAAATTATGGTAAAATGCTCAAATAATTGATTTAAAAGCAAGTGCAAAGTTTAGTTGGTTTGGCTGGATCAAATTTGTTTAAATATATATTTTTCAAGAGGGGCCACAGCTCATGCAAACAGGGGATCTTTATTGGATAACAAACTCTCTTCAAGGGGCTCTTTTGAACCGTGTAAAGACCTTGGGACAATGAGGTCTTAAATGATTGCTCACAAAAGACTAACTCAAGGGGATGGGTAGACTGGCTTTCTTACAACACTTATGCCTGGGTGCAAGGAGGATACAACTTACTAGTTTTAAGTACTTACTCCAAGAAGCTTGCAGAAATTCACAGTTGAAAGGGTCTCAGGACAATTATTGGGGTTATTTGCTGATATTCTTCACGGAATCAATGATGGGGCCAGAATTATTAATAATACTATCAGACTATAGCCATATATCACTTGTTTATTTTGAATAAACACTTGATCACGGATGGCAGAGGGGTCTGGATTGATACTTAAAAATTACTGGGGGTTAAATCACTTAAAAAGGGTTGTTTATATACTTTTTTTGGGGTAATAAGACCTTCTCAGGGCACCTAGAGAGGGTTGTGCTTCGGTGCTGAGGCTAGCAGGCTGGCCAGGGCTAGTTTGGCACGTAGTTCTGGTGCTGTAAATCTGCTAGCCTTGTCTATTTCATATTTCTTTGTGAATTAATTGTCAGAAGGTGTTTAAATGTTAATTTGTTATTTTTATGATTCAGACACATTTCCTTATTTTGTATTAATTTCTTTGAGTGAAATGGGTGGCAGTGGGTATTAGTAGATTCTACGGCTTCTTCTGCACATTTTGGGAATTTTTAATAATTTTTAGGTTAACTCTTTGTTGTGTTTTGTGGTTCATAAAGATTTGGCAATCTCATTTACGTGACAATCTTCATTATTGTTTCCCACAATTTATTTGCTTTATATTTTGATTTTCATATATTTTTTATTCAATATTATTAGGTTTCAGACATCCCTCTGTCCGGCAGTCAAGTTGTTACATATACATGATGTATGCATGCAGGTTGTAGCCTGTTCCTGCAGTACCTGGCTGTCAGGCTTAGTAAAATTTTTGTTGACGCACGCAGGCTTGACAGCTGCATGCGGGAATCTGTTGCCTGTGGCCAGTCAGTGATTTTGCATGCGGGCCTTTTGACATGCGCCTACATATTGAGTGTCAGGTGTGTGTACCCTTACTGTATGAATGCAGGGCTGCGCATGGGAATTGTGACACAACACAAATCCGCCTGTAACTCCTAAAATATACACAACACCTCAATTCTGACTGAATTTTAGGTGTGAAACCTATACATGGCATAATGTGTGAAGTGTTAAAATGGCCAAAAGGTGCCATGGTGGTGTTGTGGTCTGTTGGTCATTTTGTTTAATAATTATTTGAAGATGTAAGGAGTTAGAATTCAAGGGTGGGGTCAGTGAGTGACCCTACTTAATTTTGGGTGGGGAATCCATGTCTGTATTAATATTCATGGATTTCTCACTCCTTCTAATTTTATTATTTTATTTCTGTTTTAAATCTGCTTTGACAGGTTGCTCTATCCAAGTAGCAAGCTGAATAATTCCTTATTTACATCAAACTTTCTGAGGGAGAGATTTTTGGAGATGGAGAGGATCAGAAGTGTTATAAGAGTGGTGAATTTTCCAGTTCAAGAGAAGGTGTTGTCATAGTCAATGCCTGGAACTTGTTTGAAGCCCTGGATGCAGAGTCTGGCTTTTTTCTTCTTTTCAGGAGAACAGGTTGTGGCAGATGTGGTTTTGAGTGCCATCAAATTCTTTAAATAGGATTGTGGGATTATGTTTCCATCCTCCCATACTTTCATTTTCTAAATAGAATCAAATTTGTTTTTGATTGCTTCCAAACATTTGACAGGGGTTCTGTGGTATGTGTATTTGATTGGTTTGAATCTTGAGGATCTCTCTCTAAGATTTTATTTGAGATTATTGGGCTTTCTTTTTGGAGTTGGAGAGCTCTTGGGGCTTTCCTGTGCTGATTTTTGGCTTGATGATGTGTCTTCCCTGTTTTCTGCAACTGATTCTTCACTTATTTTGTCTTCACTGTTGTCCAATGCTTCTTTGCTTTCACTGTCTGGGTCTGAGGGGGTGTTTGTACTTCTGAATGGTATTTTGGGATTTTTCCAGTCTATGTTCTCAAGTTCAGGATCTAAGGATGGTTTTCTATTTGTTCTGGGAATAAAATTGAGGAACTTGACAATTTTTGTCTCAACAATTTTTCCAGAGTCTGATAGGATGTGGCACAACCTGAGTTTTTTGTTGAAGCCAATCAGGATGCCATTTTTTCCTTTGGTTTTGAGCTTGGAGAATAGTTTCTTTGGAATTAGAAAGGATTCCCAATGGGATGGAATAAATCAAAAGGGAAAGTTTCATTCTTGGATATATAGTAAGTAGATTGCCTGGATTTGTGACTGGGTATTTGGTTCAGGGTGACAGTACTGGCCTTGAGAAAAAACTTTCATAGATTTTTTTCCAGACATGAGTTGTGAAAGATGGTTGTGAGTGAATTGAGTATAGTTCTATTGTGTCTTTTGAACAAACCGTTTTGATGAGGAGTGTATGAATCAGAGTACCCACTCTTGATCAGGTTCTTTTTGCAGTATTCCTTGAAGCTGTCATTCTTGAATTTTCCACCTCTATTGGAGTGTAGAATGCTGGGGTATTATCAAAATCTTTTGGCTTCCAGGTCTAGGATGTGGGATTGTGTTTCAAATGTTTCATCTTTGTGTTTGAGAGGGATTCCCAAGTAGTACCTGGAGTGGCTGTCAACCAAAGTGAGGATATACCTATGCTTTTTGATTGAGGCTGGATTGATTGGCCCAATGATTTCTAAGTGGAGTTATTCAAAGGTTCTGGATGCCAAGTTGTGTTTGCTTTTGAAAGAGGCCTTGGTTATCTTTCCAAGAGCATAGGAATTCCATATGGTCTTTGGCTTCACTGGTATGTTCAACTTTTTTCTGATTATGTGATAGCTGACATGGCCCAGGGACTTTTGTAGGAGTTCTGCACTGGAGAGGAATTTTTTTTTTATTTTGATCTGCTCAGAGGTATGACAAGAAGGTTTTTCTGATGGTGGCCATTAAGAACTGTTCTTCCTTCCTTGGAAACAAAAAATTTTTTTATTTAAAAGAAAAAATGGTATTGATCTAGGAGTAGAAAACAGACATATAGTAGATTTGCCAACAGATTGGGGACATATAGGAAATTTTTTAAACAGAGTTCAGAGCCATCTTTGTTCTTCAAGCACACAGTTCCAGATCCTTTAATATCCAGTAGTTGGCTTCTAGATCCGGTTTTCACAGATCCTTTTTCTTCTGTTGAAAGGTTTTCAAAGAGACTGGAGTCTGAGATCATGTGAGAAGTAGAGCCAGAATCATGGATGAGGCAGTTTTCTAGAGTTGAATGAGATTGATGAGGAAATCTTACATTGAAATGAGTTTCCTGGGCTGTTGGCCTGTTTGGTATAATCTCAGGATGGAGGATCCCAAATTTGAGGACTGAGTGTTGGGCTAAGGGATTGTTTTTCCCCCTTTTGCATCTGATTGTGCTTGACCTGGATGCATGAAGCAAGTTTTTTTCAGTTTTGAATGAACTCATTGATGTTCTTTTGTTCAGAAATCTTCTGAAGTGATCAAGAACAAATTCTGAGTTGATAGGTCTGTTGGAGTGGGTGATTTATTGGCTGATGTTGTCTAGGCTTGGTCTTAATTTGCCAAGGATGGTGTATCCTAGGATTTCTTCAGGAATGGATATTCCCACTTTTTGCAGTTAATTGATTTATTTCTTGATTTGAGTAATGATCTTCTGAATTTTGTTCTGATTGAAGGTAATCCAGAGAAATTCCTTGTATACTCTGGCTCTTTTTGATGCTTCTGAGAAGGCAAAAAAATTGAGAACTGATTTCAAGATGGCTTTGAAGTCCTCCTTATTCTTGTGGTTGATGATAATGATATTGGGATGGATTTTGTGTTCTAGTTTGATGATTAGGATAGTTCTGATGCTGGGATTATTAAAGCCTGTCAGATTCTTGCCTGGTGAATTTATTATGTTTCTGAGTCCTTGAAGTTCTGGAAGGTTTTCCATCCTTTCTTTCCAGACCAAGAAGTTATCCTTGTTCAGGCATGGGATAATTTTGATGGAGTTCTTGAGAATGGCCTGGGCTAATTCTAAAGAAATGATTGTTACTGGTTTTTTTTCTTTTTAGAGTAAGCCTGGGTTGTTGGATTTAGCAAGTATTCTTCCTTACAGCAGTGCTTGAGCAGTTGATGATCCTTTGGAAATGGTGTGTATCTCAACTTTTAATTGTGTTGAATTACAGGGCTCTTAATCCTGAATCTTGGCTTTATTAATCTTTTCTAAAAACCAGAAAATGGCTAAGAAAGTTTTAAAAAATACAAAAGAAGTGAGATAGAAGATTGGGTTGAGGAGTGGTCAGTAAGAGATGCTCACTGTCTTTGGGTCAAGGCACAGACTTGAGAAGATAAATTAATTCAGAAAGGAGTCAGTATGGTACTTGGGAAGCAGCCAGATTCTACTTGCAGACTGCTCTATGGCCTAGGTCAAAGATGATGGCCTTTGTTTGCTTATTATCTAGCCTGTAGGGTGTTTGAATCCAGTTCTAGAGTTTATGACTGATGTTCTATTGTCCTTCCTCTTTTTGAACCTTTGAGGAAGTTTTTTTGGCTGCTTTAAATTAGTTGAAAGAAGGCTGGATGATTGATTCCTCTGTGAATTGGACTGGCTTGATTGTGGATGTTTTAGGATCAATGGTTTTCAGTCAATTTTTCAAGTCTGATTCCTTGTTTTCTTGTTCAATTGGTTGCTTGAGGATGGCTGGTTCCTCAATGAATCTTTTGGATGGTCTGGTTGGATGAAAGGTTTTGTTGTGTTTGGAGAAGGTTGGTTGATTCAGAGATGACTCTCTGTTTTAGTTGCATGGTCATTTGGCCCGCACAACTACAGGGAGTTATTCCAATTCGGATAACTCCCAGCCATGGGTAGCTTGAAGGAAATTGAAAGTGGCTGTGGCAGGTTGTCCCAATTTGGATAACTTTCTGTGGTTGCAATGTAGTTGTTTTAGAGCAAGTCCATCAAATCAACCACATTTTTCTATCAAATTCTTAGTCTGATGAAATTTCAACAGTGTCAAGTTTCAGGGTGTTCATGGGTTGGGCCAAACCACTGGGTACCCATACCCAGTGGGTATTTAGCCGGGTTTGGGCCAGGTGTCCTCTGAAAAACCGTATGTTGACCCAACCTGCCTCAAGCTGCTGCGGGTCTTGGTCCGGTTTGGGCAGGTCCATTGAATGATGGGCCAACCCATGGGTACCCAAAAAAATAAAACACTTATTTTTTCTGTGTTTATTCTTCTCCATGTGCATATTTTGTCTTTTCATACGTTTTTCATGCTCTCCAACTATCACCTTATACATTATTTCTAGTAATATGAAGTGATACCAACATTTAATTCCCTTAATTTTCAAAAGAAAAAAAAAACCTGGTGGGTCCCCATGACCTGCTGGTGGCCCACGGGTACCCATCATGGGTTTGGGTATGGGGATTCAGGGGAAATTGACCCAACCTGCTAAGACCTTCTTGCTGGTGGGTCAGGTATGAGTGGCAATTTTTTTAGCCAACCTGGCTCATGAAAACCCTGAGTCAAGGTACAAAATGGGCCTGTTACTATTCAGGAGGAGACACATAGCATATTGAATAAATGTCTCCACAGGTAGAAAATGACTAAAGACATATAAAAATCAAATAAAAATTCATAAAAGGTTGAGTTTAGTTATTCAAATAAACTATTCAAATAAATGCATAAACTTTCAAAGACAGTTAATAATAATTTTGGAGACCTTAATAAATAAATCAATGTGAAATATATGGGAATTTCAGGGAACCAAAATTTCCTTATCATTCCCATAAAATAGAATATGTAAAAATATTGCATTACCTCCCAAAGAAAGTATTTTGAATAAATGAATTTATTAGATGAGTCAAAACTTCAAAAATAACTATTGACAACTTCACATGACTTTAAATACCAATCAGAGTTACATAAACCAGAAATTTATGAAATAAAAATGTCTTTAGAATCTCCACCAATATGAATATATCATCCAGCTCATGAAATTCCCATGATATATTTGAATAAAGTGACATCATGAGAATAATTGAGCGCCTTTTCCAACCAAAATATCAAATTGGTATTGTGAATAATTCCCATACCATGCCGATCTAGCTTCCACCTGTGCTAAATCATCTATAATACATTCTGGGCCATCACTGGATATCCTGCTAGCCTTAGCACCCATCCCCTCTGGCCCCTATAGCCTTCAGAAGAACAGGCTGGGACCCAAAAGCTATAAATAAGGACATCTTTTGATGATGTTTAGACCCCAGAACAAGTTACATATACATCCAGACACCATGCAATCCTGATCAAGTACTTAAAAGAGATAATTAAGTTATTTATGACTTTATTCTGATCATTTCTCCCCATCCCAAACCCTTTTAAAATGGATTTATGCTGCTGGAAGTCCTCTAACCCCCAAACAGACTAACCACCAAACAGTGTAAATCATTGCAGGTACTTAGGAAGGAAATACTAAAACAGTAATTCATCCATTTCCTCTCTGATGTGGTGGTATATCCACAAGGCTCTGACACTCCATCATATATATTATATATATTATATTTGGGCAATAATTCCTTTCAATAATTATTATTAAAGGTTCTGAAGTAACCAGGTGTATGGATTAAAAAATGAATCCCCCAAAGAAGAGGTGATGAAGATCCCCAGTATACTACTTTGGCCCCTCTTTTTATTTATTCATTGAATTATTTATTAATATCAATCACCAACAACCAAACCACCTTACCTTGTGTTTGTTTTATCTATATATTTATGGATCATTGGTGCATTGTTTTGAATAATGTATTTATTCTTTACTCTTTCAACTCTGGTAGCTAAAAGGTAGCAAGGAACTTGGAATCCAGGAGGCTGACAAGTATTGACTCTGATTCTGATTCAAACAACAGTGAAACCATAGCTTGTTCTCAAATTTCACCACCTCCTTTCCCCAAACACAGTCCCAAACTGGGAAGAGCCTATAAACTGATGATGTGAAAGTATTGATCAGCACCAAAAGTTACAAAATCATTTTCCAGAAGTGGTATCTCAAAAGGTTGGGTATGGTCCTACTTGTTCACCAAAGGAAACAACTTGCAAGTCATCTTCATCAATCTGCTTTCAAACGGGTGCTCATGTGGCAAACTCTGCCTTTGAGACTCTAACAAAACCACCAAGTCCATGTTCAAGCATCTAATGCAAATCCACAAACTTTTCAATCCCCAGAAGGCCTCCAAAAAATTAATCCAAGATCAATGGCTTCTTCAAAGGTTCAGGCATTGACAAGAATGTAAGTGATTGCCCTTTTATTCATCTTGACATTTACCAATTTTCATCAATGGAACTCAAAAAAAGCTTGTTACAAAGGATGATTGCATACTTCATCACAGATTTCAACCTGCCCTTTCCAATTGTGGAGTGGAGTTCTCATTCTTTATCAGTCTTCTCACACTGATCTATGCCCACACACCACCAATGATACCAATACAAAAAAGTAATTTCAAACAAGTTTTGAAATTTAAATAAAGCCCATTTTGAACACATGAAGACCTTCTTTTAATTTATTTAAGCTGTGGCTTTTAACGTGGATGCTGGAGCTTTACCAACCTGTTTGGGATTGTTAGGTATCATGGTCAATGTGATTGATCAAAACTTGAACCTAACCAAAATTTTGATTGGCCTGCCCACTATATCTGGTATGACTCCTTCCAATAAGTTGAATATTCAAAATGACACAATCCAAACATTTAGATATTTTAATCTTTCTGATTTTCAAGTATCACAGGCTGGTGTTAATCTAGCAAAAAATCTGGTTTTACTGCCCTCCAAAAATGAAATTTGATCAAAAAAAAACACTTGGTCATCACCACTAAAAATGATTCAAAGGATATTAGCATGGCCAAGCAGATCTCTGAGCTCACCAATCATGAGTTCAATGACAAGATGAACTTTTTAGGCTTCATGGCTCATACCATCAAGCTTGCTGCAAAGGATGTCCTCAAGGGGGTTTGGGACTGCTTACAAGTTAGAGGTCAATATAACTCTCATTTTCAAAAAACAATCCCCTCTTAATTTGCAACCTTTTTGATGAGCCAGATGGAGAAGATGCTAATCTTTGAAAAGTTCTGAAAAGGATGCACAGAATTTCCAACTGGGTTTGGTCATCACCCCAACCTTGAGAACAGTTTCAAAGATTTAAAAGAATCTGTGAAGACTCTAAAAATTTGACAATCTCCACCAATATGTTAATTCTTGATTTCAAGAACCAATGGGGTTTGACTTACCTCATGTTTAAAAGGGCTCAAAACCTCAATAATGCATGCAAACTTTGTTGTGAGCAATCAGACACCAACAAACCCAAGATTGATTGGTTAGATTTGGAGGAAGTTGAGCAGATGATTGAGTTTCTTGAACCACTCAAGGATGCCATTGAGCTCCTTTGCTCCATCCAGTACCCAACTCTGAGCTATGCTGGCTTGAGATTCATTTCCCTGGTAGGTGAAACAATCCAAATCAAGACCAAATTATGATTTGGCTCAACTGGTTCCAGTGAAACACAGTATGATGATTGGCAAACTAAAGAAAGATTTATGGAATCCTTTTGGAAAAACTTGCTCCAAGATGTGCCATGATATTTGAAACCCAAATAAAGTGATCATGATTTTCAAATAATCATGACATGACCCTCAATCACCTCACAACATCAGCATCAGTCCCAACACTGTCCTTACTGTATTTAGAACAGAATCACACAAGTTCTAAATGAACCAGTCATGTCCTGACTCTACTCTAAAGGATCAAGCAACAATAAAATAAAATAAAGACTGTCAGTTGACTCTAAAGAATTTTTTTTTTCAACCTTCCCAAGCCAGAGGTGAAATTGAATCTGAGATCCTAAATCATATTTCTCTGAACTTGAGGAGAAGCCCAAAGAAGGCCAATGTGCTCCTTTGTTGTATCTCATGGGTTTCAAGGTTCCCAAACCTCTCTAGGGTGGCTCAATACTTTCTTGCCATCCCAGCAACAAGCGTGCCATCAGAAAGGATTGTTTTTAAATCAAAGTATCATGTTGGGCCCCAACATGCTTCCTTAGATTCTGACTCAATGATTGAGCATTTATGATTTTTTTGAAAGAGTGGTATTGCAGTTTTGGAAAGGTCTTGTGGTAGTGTTCTGCTGCTCTTTTGGTCTTTTTGTTTGTTACATAATCATTTCCTTTACTTTTTCATCATCATCATCATCTCTTTTTTTTTTTGATTTATTTTCTTAATTTTTTTTTTTTTTTTTTTTTGACTGGAACTGGTACACCTCTATGTTGTACTTCTACCAATGGACAGAACCCAAACAATGAAAGTTTAAAAACCCTTGGCTGCACCCCAGACCCACCCTCCAGTGCCGTTTTACAAAATAGCCAAGGTACACCTGGGGTAAGCTTCACCAACCAGTTGGCCCAACTGCCAACCCAAGTCCTTACCGGGTGTGGTGATTATTGATAGGCTCAAACACAAGTAGGCTCAGCAATGGGCAGCTGCAGGATCAAAGAGCTGCGCTTGGCTGATTGCCTACTCCAACAGACAAAGTTGAGGTTTCAGTAGCTGTGCAGATCACCACCATGGCAGAGCTGAGCTGGGGGTCTTGCCTTTTGCAGACAATCCTCATGGTCAACCATCACCCCCTCAAACCTATGGATTCAGGAGTGAATTTTGTGAGTATATGGTAAAAATAATAATGTTAATTTTCCCCCAGAGGCTCCAACTTTGTTGATTGTTGAGCCTCCTTTTATATTATGTGTTGAAGAAGGTGTTTTTGTGTATCTACATGATTCTGAAATATTCATGTTAGAGTTTACTTGGTATTTGCATACTATGCATATACTCAATTACATAAGGGCATCCCCAATTGTCTTGTTAAACCTGCTTGTTAGCTAAGTTTACCAAGCAATTTTCACAATTGTGCAAAAATAAGGGCTTGCTAGCAAGCAAGCTCCATAAGTCAGGTTCAATTTCCATAAAGTTACCAGATTTTAGCAAGCTTGCTAGCTCCCCCTCTCAACATCTCTTGCATATCCAATACACCAATACCCCACCCACCCTGCTACCCTCATATGTCCCTTCCACCATACCAACTTTGATATCCCCCTCCCACCTCCCCCCTCCCCTGAGCCCCAGATCCAATATGCCCCACTCCCCCCACTTCCTCCCTCCTTGACAATGAGTTTCCACAATGAGTTAGTTGCAAGGCTGAGTTGCAACAAAGGGTGGGACCTAGCTAGCAAGCCGCTGAAGCGGCACACGATTGGGCGGTTTGGGTTGTTAGCTAGCTGCCGCCCGCTGCCTTGTGGAGTGGGACTGTAGTACGTTTTAGGAGTCAGAATACATTTTTATATATATTTCACCAAGGCCGCGCCAAGATAAAATACTAGGTACAAGTGTCACAGTAACCGTGATACCTGCCCATGATATGTGTATATTTTGACCTAACCACAACACACCCCTACAAACTATGCCATCAAGAAAAAAAGCCAACAAAAAAGAAATTGTTTTTGTGCCCCCAACTGTTTTGTCATAATATCTGCCAGCTGATTTGTTGTATCAATCCATGTCACATCCATTTGTATGTCCCGCATAACATCATTAACAAAGAAAAAATTGTGCACTATATGCCTCATTCTAGACCAGGATCCATTATTGTTAGCCACAAGTACCGCCCCCCTATTGTCACAGTATAAATATGATTTGATTGCAGGAAATAAATCTAGAACCATGGAATGCAGAGACACCAAAAATTCCACCCCGTCCCCAGTGAGATAAATTCTGCATTGCAGGTTGAAGTTGCCACCGTTTTCTGTTGCTTGGATGCCCATGATACCGGAAACCCATTGAGCATGATCACAAAACCAGAGGTAGATCAATGGAATTCACCTCCCCAATTGGCATCCACCCAGAGCTGTAGGCCCGCTTTGTTTGGTTTGAAGAGGAGCTGGTTCTTGGCTGTGGCTGATATGTACCAGAGAAGATGTTTGAGGGCCCCCAAGTGCGTTGATTCAGGCCGTTTGCTGAATCGTGACAGGTAATTTACTGCAAAAGAGATATCCGGTCTTGTCCCCAGCGCCAAGTAGTTTGCGGAACCAATGTAGCTTTGAAATTCCTCGGCGTCAACAGCAGCCCTTTGTCATTAGTTAAGAGTGCAGCGTCAGGTAGCGTGGTGTTAGAATTTATAAGTTTAGAACACAAGCGATTCCATTTTTCAACAATTTGGTTAGCCAGTAACCCTTGATCAAGCGCCAGCCCGCCACAAATACTTGTCAGGTTGATGCTGACAATTTGATTACATCCTTCTTCCCATTTCAGCTTAACCTTCTTTTCCATTTTGGTCCAAAGCGTCCCAAAAAAATCCTTATCATTAATCACCACCAACCCATCATCAACATGTAACCATATTGCCACCACCTTCTTGCCTTTCCAATAAATATAGACAGTCTGTTTGATTGTTCCACCCTCAAAACCCAAAGCGGCCAGAACCCCTTTGAAGAAAAGCCACCAGCAACGTGCCGCTTGTTTTATCCCGTACAACAATTTTTTCAGGAGAATAACCTTTCCTTTAAGTTCTGGTTGCATGTGAATCAGAGGCTCAACATATACCGTTTCTTGGATTGGGGAGTGGAGATAGGCAGCAAATACATCAAAGCTGTGGATGAGCCATTCATTGGATGTTGCCAGTGCCAGTAGGAGCCTGAGTGATGACAGGGAGGCCGTCGGGGCAAAAGTCTTGTAACAATCCACCCCTAACCGTTTGCGGAAACCCTTTGCCACGTACCTAGATTTTGGCGCAATTATCAACCCATCCGGTGTGCGCTTCACGCTGAAGACATACTTAGCCCCTATGACCTTCATGTTGGGTGTGCAATCCACCGGGGTCCATACATTCATGTCAAAGAGCTGGTTGATTTCCTTCTCTACAGGGGGTAGCCAAATCGGCCGGAATCCCGGCAAAAGTGCCTGGCCAATTGTTGCCGGGATATCAAGATTGGAGGCCGTAGGGAAACAATGAATTTGGCCATCCTGTTCTTTGCAAATACGCTCAGTGGGGACCTCACCTAACTGGAGCTCCACCGCCCTTAAGGCAGGGTTGATATCATTCAAGGATGCAGGGATAGGTATGAATGTGGCCGGTTTTGTGTCTGGGAATTCCGCTGCATCAGTATACGTCAGGGATTTCTGTCAGAAGCTCCAGAAGATGAAACCCCTGTGGTCATCTTGATAACCCAGGAATATCATTCATTTTCTTGGTGCAATTGTTGAGTTTGAGGCGCTTCTCTTTGGGGATGTGAGCCAAACCTATTGAGCCAAACGGATGTAGGGGAACAGCACGGTCAGCAATATCAAACAGAAGTTCAGATGAGGATTTGGACAAGGATCAAGTGTTTGGTAACCAATTTTGGATAAAACAGGCATGTCTGTAGGCCATTGACCAGAAGGTATCAGGTAGGCGCGCATAGGATAGCATCATCCGGGCCATATTGCCAAGGGTTCTATTAACTTGTTCCGCTTCTCTGTTTTGTTCCGGCGTGTAGGGGCAGGTGAAGATGAGCTTGGTGCCCAATGCTTCCAGTTGGTCCAAAAGGGCAGCACTATGGTATTCCTTCACATTATTGGACCATACGTGAACAGGCAATCTACCAAGCCGATTTTTTAGGTAAGTAGCTGTCTTAACAAGCAGTTTGGAGACATCCAACCAAAGTTTGAAAGCGTGAAAAAAGATAAATGTTGATTTGTGGTCACAAATTGTTAGGAGGTACCAATTACCGGAGATATTGGGCGGAAGCGGTCCAAGGACGTTGGTTACAAGGAGATCAAGGGGTTTATGAAGGGGAATCCCTTCTGGTATCACTTTGCGCCAACATAAGCTCTTTGCGGTCTGGCACGCCTTGCAGACAAATGGGGTCCAGGTTTTCATGTTGAATTCCGGGAGATGGTTTTTCAAGTAAGACTTCACCACTTGATTGGAGACGTGGCCAAGAGCGCAATGATAAAAGAAAGAGGGGGAAACAAAGGGAAGTGGGGAGAGAGAAAGAGGGGGGATAGCAGTAGCTTGGATGGATGGAGGATTGGGAACAGGGGAAGGAAGTGTAGACCAAGAGACCGATGCAACAGCAGAAATGGAAGTAATGGTCCAGGACCAATTGGAGTAAGGAGCAAACAGATGGAAACGAGAAGAGATAAGGAAAAGATCTGGACCGCAAAAGATTGGCAAGTAACTGGCATTGACAAGTTGTCCCAACAAAAGCAGGTTACCCCTCACGCGAGGGAAGTATAGTACATCATTCAGAAGGGGGTCCCCAGGGCCCCCAGATGGCTTTGGTGTCAACCTCAGTGTTCCCCTACCAAGAGCAAGCATTTCTGAGTGAGGATTGGCTAGTCAGAGGGGAATGGGAGAGGAGAAGGGGGAGTAGGATACAAATGAAGGGAAGTGACCACTGACCGTTGAGGTTGCCCCAGAGTCTACTACTAGTGTGTTTGGGGCGGTTACCAATTGCACAATGGGTTGCTCAGGGCAAGCCTCATTGGCAGTTGGGGGATCCGGGCCAGCAACACTTTTGATTTGTCCACCACCGGGAGTGTTAGGTTGGAACAAGTACGGGTTACAGAGATGGGGCGGGTCCCAAGTCAAGTTTCCCGATGCCATCCCAGGGGGCGGCAGTTGAGCGTTGATTTGAAGGAGTGGGCAATCACCTTTCCAATGGTCAGGAGAGCCGCAGTACACACACGTTCCACCAATCCAAGTACGGACTTCATCTGGGATGGGCCGGTTCCCATTTGCAATGACGTTCCGTGCCGCCTGGATGTCAGCCGCTGTTGGTTGATGCTGTTGGGCTCAAGTGGCCAAGGTACAGATGGTTGGGTTGGTCCCAGACTGTTGTTCAGGACACCAATGAGCTTCAGGGGTAGGCCAGACATAGGGGTTCACGGCCGCTACCAAGTATGGGTTATTGGACAAGTTCCCACAAGGGATTTTGGTGTAAAACAACGTGATAATTGACTGGGTTTCAGCCGCCGTGGGCTTCTCAAGGCAATTGAGTTGGGGGCCAATGCTTTGAAGCATTTGTGTTTGAGACAATCCCGGCGGTGGAGGCGTCAACACTTGCATGACAAGAGATACACATTTGTCCGGTACATGTGATCCAAGTCGACCAAGTTCAATGAAGATGTTGGATATCTGACTGAGGTGAGAGGAGATACTCCCCTCCATTGTGATGAGTTTATAGAACAGCTTGTCCCACAATTCAATCTGCCTAGTCCGAGTTGATAATTGGAAGTTCTTCCGGATGGTCTCAAAAGCCCCCGCCGCCATCAGCTCCTTTGCAATAAGGGGCCGCAGTTTCCGATTGATAGTAAGCGTAAAGAACACCCAAACAATGATACTCTTGTTGTTGTTCAACTTGCGTAAGTTCCCAATGTCGTGCGTGAATTTGCTAATGCCAAAGACCATCAAGCCAATGGTGTTGATTCCCTTGATCCATTCATTGATGTTACTACCATCACGCTTGAGCCGCTCCACCATCAAAACATACTCCATTGGGTTGGAAAGGAAACGTGCCTTCACTGTGGTCTTGACTGCCCGGCCCGTTCCCATTGCATCTTTGGAATCCATGGTAAGTTTTGCTATTACGTGCGCAGAGTTGTCTGATTTGCCTGAAGGGGAGTTGTTGCTTGAAGTCGTTCCAGGTCTGCCAGGTTGCGCCTTTCCTTGCCGCGGTGGCATGCAATGATACAACGGTCGCAAGTCCAAGAAGAAGAAAGGAAGAGATTGGGAAAATGGTATTCGAGGTCCGATACAAAGGTACAAGTTCCAATACGAGGGTGTTGCCAAAATTGAGAGAGCCGGCTTTTAACCTGTAGTACGTTTTAGGAGTCAGAATACATTTTTATATATATTTCACCAAGGCCGCATGGAGATAAAATACTAGGTACAAGTGTCACAGTAACCGTGATATCTGCCCATGATATGTGTATAGTTTGACCTAACCACAACAGGGACGATTGTGAAACGCGCGCGGTAAATCGCTCGCTAGCTATTTTTTTTTTTTTTTGGCTAGCGAGTCGCTACCTAATCAGCCGCGCTCTCCAACGATTGGGGAAGCTCTAATCTTAACAGTGAAGAATCCAAAAGCGAGCAAGTCGAACTACGGAGTATGGATCCAAACGCCGACTGTGGGGTGTCGCATCCACCACTGGGTATGCCCAGTTCGTCGTGGGAGGGGGGGGGGGGGGGTCCAAGAGCCACACCTCCCTCACGCCCCCGAACCGCCAAGACCCAACAAGAAACCTGTGTCAAGTTACACGTGTCTCAGAAATCAATAGGTACCCCCGAGCGCATGGACGCCGGGCCCAGAAGAGCGCGCTCGTTTACAGAAGAGCCGTAGAAGATGATGGACCATCGATGAGCGAGCGCTTCATCACACTTGGGTACATACATATCTTGTCGTCCCATACGAAAGAGCCTGCCGGTCCAACGTTCCTGTAACGAATCGCTTGCGTCGCAGTCACTCCACCATGTGCGTGTGTGTAGTTCAACTCAAACCATAACGATCTCAGCTTTAAACCAACTCTCCTCCCCTTGATCTCCTCGCCCCGCCCCTCACCCCATCCTTCATACCTTGTTACCCATATCCAAAAAAAAAAAAAAAAAAAAAAAAACGAAACCAAGAGAAAAAGAGCCCAGAGGTCCTCCCGCTACTCCGGTCAGTCCTTTTTTAAGGTGGGGTGGGGGAGCCCCCCTTTTTTTTTTTTGAAACTTAAAAGCCATCAAGATCCAGCTCGAGTTGGGTCTCGATCGTCAGTTCGCTTCCACTCGCCTGCGGCCGGAGTCTAGTTAGACGCAGTAGCTAGAAACGGCGACGATTGAGATCATCGATCGGTCGATCGGGATCCAAGTCGAGACAGGGCGAGAGAGAGATCTTACTAGCCAAACCAAACCAAACCAAGGAAGAAGAGGAAGAAGAAGAAGAAGGGGAACAAATAAACAGGGACGCATATATATATACATCGACATGTACAAGAGAGAGAGCGAGAGAGGATGAGAGTGGGGCACCCTTCCATTTGTTTAAAAAAAGGTGGGGAGGGACCAAGGAGGATAAGAATGAGCAAGAACGAGTGAACAGTGGAGACTGGGATGATCATCAAACCTAGAGTTTGAGTAGTGGGATCTCTCTCATCAAAGGATCCGAACCGGATCGATCCCGAGAGATTTACGAGCACTGAGGATCGCGCCTAGTTCCTTGATCGACTCTTCGAGGATCACCGCGTTATCCAAGACCATCGAGAGACTGATCGACTGCGAATGAGTTGAATGATCTACCGGATCGTGGTCTTGGTCGTCATCGCTCAGATCCTCCGATCGACTTCCAAGCACGAGTTCTTGATCCTCGATCGACCGGTGACTCGATAGGTCTGACGAGCCAAGCTTGAACTCGGGGAGCTCTTGGACATCCTTCGGCCTCCTTCTCGTCGGGGTATCCGGCCCCTGCTCGATCCCCTCGTCCTCGAGATCGTCATCCTCTTCATCCGATAGATCGATGGCATCCATCGATCCCGAAGAATTTCCCCCTTTCGATCCCCTCCTCCTCCTCCTCTTCTTCTTCATCGAGCCTGGCGTACTGACCGGCACGACGGTCAGTTGGATCGAGCCCGTCTGTTGGTAATGATCCGAGAACGGTTGGACGGCGATCGATCGATCGAGCGCCGCCGACGTCAAGATCGGCTCGATCGACGACTTGGGATTCCTTGATCGAACGGATTGCTGGGATCTCGGAGATGGTGATTTGGAACGGGATTTGAACAAGGATCCAAAGAATGAAGATTCCTTAGCCTTCGTCGCCAAGGTCGGTGGTGGGACCAGAGGTATGATCGGTGTGGTTGGCTTGGCCTGCTCGACGAGTCGTCCTACGCGATCTTTCACCGAAGTCTTGGGTGGCTCGGTGGACTCGAGTTGCTCTTCTAGTTTTTCGGATCGGGTCATCGTACCCGACAGAGTATCGAAGGCATCCTCTAAATTCTCGACAAAGATCAAACCCTGCCGTCTTTCTTTCAAGTACTTATCAAACCCTTTGATCGTCTCACGATAACCTGCAACTTGTTCTGCCAATCGGCTATAGACTTCTAGGAGACAATCGGCGCTTTGATCCCGAGCATGGTTCGATCGGTCGTAAATCGAGGACCCGATCGTCTTCCTTGGTGACCTGAGCTGACGATCGCTACCAAAATACTCACCCAACGCGAAATCCACCGATCGATCATCACCTTCGTCGAAATCTACGACCGGATTCCTAGGATTGAAGCAGGTCAAGATTGACTGTTCAAACGAATCGTCATCATCACCAGCTTCTTCCTCTAGACGTGTCGTAGGTAGCATCCATCCTTCCAAAGACCTGGTGGGACATGATGCTAAGGTGGCAACACAACCGGTGAGGATCAGATTGAGAGCCGGGGGTTGAACGAAAAACTTGGCCAAGGATTCTAGAATACTAGAAACGATTGGCGCTTCAGCCGTGAGTTGATGTCGAATGATCGGATGATCAATAAAGTCTAAAGGTGACTCATTTTTAGGGATGGATGGTTTGAGAGTGAACGGATGACTTGATAGACGCTTTTCACCAAGAGGCTCGGCAGGGATTGAAATCATGGATGCTGAAACGTAATCAAACAATAACCCACGACGGAACGTGGCCGTGCCGGTCAACTGAGCTTCTGCATCCAATAGATAATGAGAAAACGCCGTGCTGAGGGATCCAGGAGCCGAGTCTGCGCGCATGACTGCGTTCGAGGGGGCTATTAACTCGATCAGGTTGGAGAGATATTCGATTTCATCTCGATGGGCTCGATAAGTCGGACATGGAGAACAATGAATTTTTTTAACAAGATCGAGCGAGGGCTTTAAGGTGTGAGATCGATCGGTACCATGACTCTGCTGCTGAGTGTTGGATTGGTTGTCGGGTGTAAAGGAGGACGGAAGGGCGGAGGTGGATTTTGTGGGGGTGGGACATTTAAACTCTTCATCTCCATCAGTTAGTCGTTTGACTGAATCACTCTCGCCGGGGTATTGAAACTCTTCATCATCATCATTCTGTAAGCCGTTTGCCGAGTTAATGGGATCATTCCGATCGATAGGGTAGATGAACTCTGTCTCCTCTTCCTCACCCTGATCGGATTTGGATGAGTCCAACCTGGATGGCCCGTTGATTTTGCCATCGACCTCTTCGGTACTATGTGGGAAAGGAAAAGCCGTCGCAGTTGGATCGGGGATGATATCCAATAACGTCAGCGCGTATCGATCGTGTCTGACCAAGATCACGTTTAAGAGTTTCAGAGCTGCTGTAGCCGTTGGGGTGTTGGTGGATTGAATGTTGTTGACCAACAAGTCTTTCAAGGTGAACCGACCCAAAGAGTTGAAGTAAGTGATCCCGGTATCTGATATCAACCCATCACCCCTTCTACGACCAGGCTTGGCTTTATGATAATCTGCGTGAATGATCGAGACCACACCCGATTTTCGTCGAGTGGGAGAGGCGGATCGTAACTGCATGATCTCTGGCTGATGAGAGCTTACCTTGATAGAAACAAAGATTAAGACCAGATATGAGAGACGTTCAAGCTAAAGCGGAACGATGAGTGCCATGGATCGGATGAGCAAACATACCAGAGTTTCGAGGCCTAACTCGAGTCCTTCGTCATCCTCGGCCATCAAAAACCTCAGCACGCTATCACTCAGCTCGCCATCCGTTTCGAGCAGAGATAACATCGCTTCGAGGTAGCTCATCACGGCCACCGCGCTACCATCGAATTCAGAACATTCGAGTAAGGATGGATAGATGATTCCATTGAGGAATGATTTACAAATCGAAAATAGGACGGCTGAGGAAACGGCCGAGGCGACGATCTCAGCAGCGCTTGGTCCCGCCGGTTGTTCACTCGATGCTTCTAGATGGGCTTGAGTTGGGAGGATGGTGGTGGTGTTGAGACCAGCGGCTTTGGGTGATCTGGAGGCTAAAAGGATCTCGGTTGGAGACATGTAGTGGTCCAGAGTGCTTTGATGAACGTTCCTCATGACGTCCTGGGCAAACTCGATCAACTTGAGGAACAAATCGATCTGAGATCTAAATTCTTCGGATCCGGAGACCCCCAATCCGATCAAAAGTCTTTGACGGCGTTCTTCTCGCTCCTTCTCCTGAACCGCGTGAGGGCTTTCGGCCAGGCCTTCGGAAAAATGGATGGCCATACCTCCCAAAACCATCCTACCAGCCGAATCCTCGCTACTTGGATCACGAGGAGTGATGACGAGTTTGGTCGGCAAGAGACCGTAAGCAGCACCCAGACTGGCACCCAAAACGTCGGCAAAATCAGAGTCTAGGACCCATTCACCAAAGGCCATGGAGATGGTATCGGCGGGGGTTGAATCCTGAGGATCGATAGAACCGTGCGCCGATTGATGCGGACGGCGACCCATGGCTAACTCCATGAGGAATAACAAGCCGGCTCGAGCTAGATCGCCGGTGCGGCCTTCCCGATGGAGAAAACGTAGGAGATAGGAGAAGATCAACATATCCGAATCTGGCTTGAAGACGTTACCGATCAAATCCAGCCTTGGGTTCGATGATCTGGATGATTCACCGTACAGATGTCGGCTTGATGATGAAAGGGAAGGGCCAAGGGTGGTATGATTTGAAGCGTCACCCATGATTCCTGAGAGTTCTGATGGGGAAGGTGAGCGGGGCAGGGGTGAGAAGTGGACCGATTTACGATGAGCTGGGGGTAGAGTAGCACCAGGTCGGGAGTCAAACCGAGGATGGGAAGGTGTGCTGGGTAGGGTCTGATGAAGGGCGGCGGCGGAGGAGGAGGAGGAGGAGGAGGAGTGAGGGGGAGGATCGACGAGCTGGGCTTGGGATGAACGAGATCGGTTGTGGAGGAAGACCAACAAGAGTTCAGGGTAGGTTTTGATCCGGGCACATAGATCTGGGAAATTAAAGAAAGGGGGGGGGGGGACGAATCGAAAGGTCGAAGCGATCGATGAGGAGTTCTTAGAGTCAACCGATCGAGATCTTCGAGCCAAGCCAGGGGTCCATGATACGTACGACACATGAGTTCTACGACGGCTTCCTCGTAGTTCTGGGGATCATCGGTAGCACGAGGGCTGAGATCGGTTTCATGGGATCCCAGGTCAGGTTCGACACAACTTCGGAGGAGTCTGAGCAAGGGTTTATGAACCTTAGTGTTGACGACAAATCTCTCGTCCATGAAGACGACTAGGGATAGGAAGAATTTGATGACTAATCCCTTGACTCCGACAGGTTGATCGGGTAAGGAGAGTGCGACCAGACCTCCGGGGATATCGTTCTCGAGAACTTGAGTCGGATCGGAAGATCGGTAGATTGGGGGAGATGATGATCGAGTAGGATTGAGGTCAGTCAGCCGGGTTGGAGGTTGGCTTGAGAGGAAGGCTTGGGATGGGAAGGTCGGATGAGGGATAGGGAGAGGAGGTGGAGTGATTGCATACAGTACTCGATACATTCAGGAGTCTGATGGTTGGTCGTCGCGAGGCCGATCGATGAGCTCGGATGGTTGATGGGGAGATTGATCTCGAATGCGAGACAATCCCACATGAGTTCGAGGGTGTCTTTGATCGAGGTCGAATCGAGTGATTGGTGCCGATGATGGGGTGAGGAGAGAGCATTCTAGAGGGGAGGATGAGAGAAGCGGGTAGGAGGGGTTCAGATCGAAATGAGTTTTGATAGACGGAGCGGATGATGATAGGAAGAGGATGGATGGTTGACCCGGATGAACGACCACGAGGATTGGAAGGTGATGAGTTGAGAGGATGGAGTGGATGATGATGATGATGATGATGATGATGGGTCGAGGATGGATGAGGCGGTGGTGGTAGTAGCAGGGTGGTTGGAGCTGGGGTGATGAGCATGATGAGCAGGTGATGGTTGCTTGTTGAGGGCGAAGACATGATGGATGGCCTTGAGGAGGGACATCGTGGGTGGTGGGGTTAGTCCCTGTGTCCGTCTGGATTAATGGGGCTGGTGATGATGAGTAAGTATGACTTGTAGCTTGAAAGGCCTGAGCTGGCGGGCTCGATTCGATTCTAGAGATGATTTACGGGTAGAAGATGAGCATCGTGATGGGGAAGAAGAACAAGCAGAAGAACAAGCAGAAGAACAAGGAGAAGGAGAAGCGAGAAGGAGAAGCGAGGGGAGAAGCGAGAAGTGAGAAGCGAGAAGGAGAAGCGAGGGGAGAAGCGAGAAGGAGAAGCGAGAAGGAGAAGCGAGAAGTGAGAAGCGAGAAGGAGAAGCGAGAAGTGAGAAGCGAGAAGCAAGAGGCAAGAGGCGAGAAGCGAGAAGCTTGGATTGGCAGATTTATAACCTGTTGACCATGTTGACCATGATGATGATCGGGGGAAGGAGGAACACCACTGACCACGCTGTAGACAAAGATCCCCCCGCCCCCCCCGCCCCCGTGGGAACCCAACCAAGCTATCTCCTCTCGGCTCTCTCTCATCGATGGATCATGGGAGTGTTAAGAGCATCTCCAATCGTCTCGGTAAACCGGCTCGTTAGCTAAGTTTACCGAGCAATTTTCACAATCGTGCAAAAATAAGGGCTGCTCACTAACAAGCGAGCTCCATAAGTCCGCTCGATTTTCCATCAAGTTATGGGAATTTAGCAAGCTTGCTAAGCTCAACCCTTGATATCTCATTCTACATCCCCCTACCCCTTGCCCACATATCATCTCATATGCCCTATGTCCTCCAACCTTCATATTGCCAATCAATCCAACCATCATATTGCCCACCAAGGATTTTACGGATATCCAACTCTCAGCCAACATACCTACCTCCCCCTACCTCCTCTTTCCAACATCTTGCTCCAAAACTCCCCTTCTTTTGCACTTCCCTCTATCCATTATCTCTTCATTGGTCATGGAAGGCCACATCTCAACAAGCAACCAAGAGGCAATGGCAAACAATCCAACTGCAAGAAACCCCAACAAAAACAAGAAGAAACATGCCCCCAAACTGGACCCCTCAAGAAGAAGAGCAGCTTGCTTGCTCCTGGATCCATGTCAGCAAAAACACCAAGTTTGCCACCAATCAATCTGGGAACAACTTCTTCAAACCTGTTGAGGAGGACTTCAACCTCCACAGCAAAGGAAACCATTGCAATGGGGAATGCATCAGGACTTGGTGACCCTTTTTTCTTCTCTTTCTAATTCTCCCTAGCTCCACAGTGACTGACATGTTTGTTAAGAATGTCAAGATTCACAAAGCTATTTCTAGCTTAAGTCAAAGTGCACGCGCACTACTCTACTATGGGAGATAATTAACCCCAGAGACACTCTCTATTGATTTGGGGTCTCCGGGGGCTGATTACAACTTTTACCTAGTCCTCACCTCTTCAAGAGGCAATTCTCTTTCAATGTTTCCTTCTCCTGTTTCTTCTCTCTTTTTTCTTTTTTGGTTATTTTTTTTATTTTTGTTTCTTTATTCATTTTTGCTATTGCTACTCATCTACGCTTGTCAAGCTTGCCTACGCTTACTCCTACTTGACTCAACTCAACCGTCGTACAATCTCAGACTCAAGATCTTGACTCCATCTCCATCACTTGATATCATCATCTCAATCCAAATATCTCTTATAAGATTCTCTGCCTGGTAAGAATCTACTTCCCAAAGAGTTATAAGTTTGGCAAGCCCTGACAGCATAGTATTGTCAACTATAGCCTTTGTTCTGTCTTCACGTGCCTCATTTACTCTTTTTGTGCTCATCCTCTCTCCTCAATTCTGAACATAGTCAGACCTGTTGGTATTTCTTTTTTTCTAGTCTCCTTTTTTTATTATCTCTGTTCTATGTCTTCATGTCTCTAACTTCTATTTAAAGTCTGCTGGTTTTTAGTCATAATAAATTGAATTTTCATCTTAAGAATGTTTTTTGTTCTTTTTTTTTTCTTACCTACAGACGGCCCAACCTAAACACCACAATGTTGAAGTTCTTGGCCATCTATTAAGGCATCAAACAATCACCTCTCAGTGGATCAAGTCCAATGGACTGGATGCAACAAGCCAAAGAAATGTAACAGCAACAGACCAAGGGCCAGGATTTCAAAGTTGAAGGGGCCTGGGAGATCCTTTGATATCATCCCAAATGGATGGGCAACCATATGCCAACACACAGCCAGTCATATACCCCAGCCACCAGTGGATTCCCCTCATTGCCTTTGGTTGCCAACTCAATTTTCCATCCAGAGGGGGTCAAAGCGGCCAAACAACATCATCTAGCCTCTGAAGCCAACTCCAAGTATGCAAAAGATGGCATTTCTCATGTACTAGGGGTCCTGTCCAAAACAAACAAAATTGGCAAGCAACAGAACAATTTGGTCAAGATGATTTATGACCTCAAATGCAAGAAGGCAGATATGAAGGTTGCCATGGGTCAATTGACCATTATTTTGCAATCCAAAGAAAGCTGCCCTGACAAAGATAGTAAGTGAATGCTGCAAACATTAAAACAAAAGTTTCAAAATCAACTTGAGGTGTTAAGGATCAATATCTTTGACATCTCCTCTTTTTTTCCTTCTATATGTATTAAAAAAAAAAAGAATGTGGATTGATATATATCTATGAACAAAATAAAATGAATTTGGTTTGATTGAAAATAATAATATATGAAGTTGTTTGATTCATATTCTCAGATTGGAATACAAAATGAAAACCAAATAATCAACCATTGATACCTCTTTTCAACCAGTTATAAATTTTTAAATCATTGATGAGTTGATAATGATTAGTTGAATTATGAAGCCTGGAAGAATTTTGACTGAGAGATTGGAAAGAATGAAATAATGCAGGATCATGAAAATTTGAGGAGATAGTAGTGTTTGTATCACTGTGAAAATTATTATTAAGAAAAGGTTCACAGGGAGATCTTTACTCCACAACCATATTGTGAAGGATTATACAGTAATTCATAATCTTGACTATATCTTCCTCGAACCAAAGTCTACTAGGTTGAGAAATGATTCCAAATCTGCCTTGAAAAGCACCAAATTCTCTTTCTATGTCCTTTCTGGCTGCTTCTTGCAACTTATCAAAATTTTTGCTTGCAGGACCTGGAGGGCTTCTGTAAAACTTCACAAAAACAGGCCAGTTAGGATATATTCCATCAGCCAAGTAGTATCCATAAGTTTATTGATGATTGTTGATTTAAAAAGAAACATTTGATGCAGTGGGCCTTAAAAATTATTACCAAAACAAAATCAGTCAAACAAACCTGAAATAAATTGAAACAAATTATGAAAAATCATACCTGTGACAAATTCATCAAATATATGGCTATTGTTAACTACATTTATGTCATTGTGAGTTCCAGGGGAGCCAAAAAAAAAAAAAAGTGCCAGATTCTTAAATTTAATGATGCTACTGCTTCTAAAACCATGGTTGGAGCTCCTTCTTTTCCTTGAAACTGACCAGTCCAAGCTTGAGGGCAATTCTTCCAACCCCAATGCATTCCATCAATGCTACCACAATAGCTGGGGAAACCACCTTCTTCATATTCTTTCATGATGACTGAAAGCTCTTCATCTGTTGGACCTCTGAGGTATTCCCCCTCAAATAAAAGAACAATTTCATTAACAAATCTTTTGAGTGTTTCTGTTGAAGTTGTCTCTCCAATTCAAACATATTCATCAGTGGAATCAGAAGATCATCCATAGGCCAGATGATGCATTGCAGAAGTAATTTTTTGATGAGGAAAGAGTCCAACTTGTCCACAACAGTCCTAAAAAAAATAAAAAAATATATATATATATAAATAAAGATGTAAACATATTGATTGCTTTTTGAGACAAAGGAAATGATCTTTATATCAGTGAGGTTGATTTAATTACCACTCTTTGGGTCCAATATGGATCATGAGATCCTAAAGCATTTACTAGTTTTTTAAAGAGAACCTTGCTCATTATGAATCTCCTTTCAAAAATCTGATTTGTGTATCTAGCATCTGGATTAAAGTAGTCTGCCATGGGATTCTTGTGCCCTTCAATGCGGTTATGATTGATTACTGTTTGTTTTGATTTAATCCTTTTGTGAATTTCCATTTGATGTAGTTCTTCTTCCACTTCAAGGAACACTTGCTGATGTGCAAAATGGGAGGGGAAGTAGAATTATTTCTTGAGGATAAGGAAAGGAGCCATATCTTCTTGATTGTTGAATTTTGGTTGGAGTTGGCAGGTTTCTTGTTGGATATTTTGATGAGTTTTGATGGTTGGTTGATTTTGACAATGATGGATTTTCAAGATGCAAGAGTTTTGACAATCTGTGATCCTAGCTAGCAACCTGCAACATGGCACATGATTGGGACGGTCAGGTTGCTATCTAGCTGCCATAGCCTTATGGAGTGGGCAATTGTGAAACCCGTGTGGTGACTTTCTTGCTAGTAATTTTTTTTTTGCTAGCAAGTTGCTACCTAACAAACCAAGCCCTCCAACAATTGGAGATTCTCTTAATATTTAATAAACCTGGCTGAGAATAGTCTAGATTTTTTTTTCAATAGAGGATATTGCATTGCGCACAGACCACTTAAATATGCAAGAAATTGGGGGGGGGGGTACAAAAATGAATTTGGGCTTGACAAACTTGGCCCTCTTCAGTTCCTTTGTATCAAAGATGGCAAGGTGAGTGGAGGGGGGGAAAAAGGAAGAAGGAAGAGATGGAAGAAAAGGAAAAGAATGAGGAAAAAAAAAAACAGGAACTAAGTAAGAAGCTAAAGATGAATCACAGAAGGTGTTAAGATCACACAATTCACATGAGGGCTAAAAAACAGTTCCCAGGGGTTTTGGTGGCTCCTTGGGTGCCAGGGTGTCTTTGAGGGGTTGGGATCTTCCTGAAGCGTGTATGAATGTTGCTAGTGCCGGCCATGCCATCTGTTTTTACAGGGCCATGCTTAAGTTGTTTGGGTTGAAGGCCACCTTTCCTCATCTCAACTCTTTCCGCAGATTGCATCAAGGCCATTTTTAGGCAGGACAGAGATGAAAGAAATGAGATACTGTTTCCTTCACATAGCCAGAATTAGGACACAAGGGATCTATTAATTTCCTTATTTTAAAAAGGTATCCGTTCAGGCTGCAATTGCCTGATGCAAGTTGGTTCAGAATGACCAAGAGCTGTATTGCCATATTTGGGGTGCGCCTGGCCAACATCTTATCCGTTGTAACCCATTTTGACATGATTCTTCTTTTGAATTTGTTACTAATTCTATGCATGGGAAAAGGCAGGTTGGCTCTGTCAGATATTGCCTTCCTAGCTTCCCTGTCTGCCATCTTGTTGCCTTCAATTCCTGCATGGCCAGGGCACAAGATAAGAGAGATTTGAGTATTTGGGTCAATCTCCTTTTTCACTTTCATTAGCTCTTGAAACAGGTAATGGCCGGGTTTCTCCACAAGGGGGTTTTCTGTCCTAAGCAGGGCTCCTTTGTTATCTGTGAAAAATAAAAACTGATCAAAGTTGTTGTCTGTCACATTTATTAACTTGAATGCTGCTATTACTCCCAATGTCTCACATTTGTGGTTGGATAGATCAACGTCTGAACCTGTGAAAAAAAGAATTTGACTGTTAGTATTGAGGATAACAGCAGCTGCTCCCCCTTCTTATTTGGATTCATATGACTCATCTGTGAAAATGAGGGCATCCTTGTCAGTGGCTTTGCCAATTATGTCTAGCATAGAGGAAATCACCCCCTCCTTGGAAAGCTGTAGGTTGTGATGCTTTATATTGACTGGGAGTGGCATTACCTTTGCTTTGAGTTGTGTGGTTATGGTCTCCACATTGGAGGATAGGAACAGTAAAATCATGTCTTGGCAGATGCTTGTGTTCACTACAGATTGGTACCTGAGGGCTGTGCTGTGAATTCTGGATAGCAAGTCATTCCTAATGCTTTGAGGGAAGTCAGTACGCATGGTTTTTCTAGTGTAGAAAAGGAAGACTACTTTTTTAACCAATTCTGTATATGGTCTGCGCAAGAGGTTAGACATTAGCCATGTTGAGTTGGTTTTCTTGAAGATACCTTTGGACCATGTGGTGCAGAGCCGGTCAATCTTGGATGCAAGGTTTTTCAATTGGGAAAAGTTCTTCTTTACAGCCCATAAATGGGCCACATACTTTTTCCTAGGAAGGAGGACCAAGTTGAGTAGTTTGGAGAGATTCTTTTTTGTGATACCCCATCTCAAGTTTCCAAGGCGTGAAAAATGATGTAGGGTGGATTGGGTTTTAGTGAGGATGTTTCCTATGTGCTTGTGATATGTCAGTCTCTGGTATATGGTGAGCCCAAGCCATAAGGCCAATGTAGAGTACTCTACTGGTGTATCTCCAAAGACAAAAGGAGGGGGGGATGTAGGAAGCTGCCTGGTATTGGATAATAATATGATTTGAGTTTTTCTCTTGTCAAAGGTTGCCACATGCCAAGTGGCACAGATCAAGGAATTATCAGCCAGATAGTTCATGATATCCCATGCTTCCAGCACATTCTTTCCAGCTGAGAGATGTACCACATTGTCTACATAGCCAATGGACATGGTCATCCTGGATGGTAAGGTAGTTTTCAGCTTAAGTAATTCCAAGTTATAAATAATGTAAAGGATGACCAATAAAGGCAAGCCCTGGGGGAGGCCCATAGGCACCTGATTGGGAGGAGAAGTGTAATCATCTAAGCGCATAGTAGTACTTCTGCCCTTGAGAAAATCATGGATGACAATCCATAGATAAGCCAGGAAGCCATTTGAGATTAATATTGCAATTAGCCAGTCTGGGTGAACCATGGGGTAAGCTGATTGTACAGTGGGTAGAAAAAAATAATGGGACTGATGCCCTTATTTTTGTTTAACCCATGTTTTTTTTTTTATATGTTATTTTTTCTCACATGTATATAGAGGAAAAAAGGTTATTTTTTTGTATTTAAGTAATTAAGCATCCTAGTTTTATGGTACAATGATTTTGAAATGTAAAAAAAAAAAATAAAAAGTAAACAAAAAATGAAAATTGAAAAAGGGTCACAAATTGGCTTAAAATTGATGATTGATAAAAAAAAATATTGAAAAATAATGTACCATTAAAAATTGATGGGAGTTTTGAAAGAGAGAAATACAATGGTAAGGAATGAGAAAAAAAAAAGAGATAGAAATCATTCTACCACTGGGTAGAACCTCCATTGGCCTTGATGACTGTCTGCATGCAATCAGGCATTGATGTGATCAAATTTTTGATATTTTGAAAAGGAAAGTCATCCCAGGCACTTTGGAGTGCCTTTTCAATCTCTGGGATTGATTTTGCTTGATAAAGTTGTTGGATGTTATTTTTTAATATTTTCCATAAGTTTTTGATTGGATTGAGGTCAAGTGATTGAGCCAGCCAAACAAGTTTTTTGATGTTGTTGGAGTGTTTCCAGTCCTTGCTGATCTTGGCCTTGTGGACTGGGGCCCCATCTTCCATTTAAAAAAAAATCAGATCAATCAAAATTTTGGGTCCATGGGCCAAGAGCCCCCTTGTACACAATTTTGATGAAATCCTTTGTGGTACATTGTTTTGGTGGCATGATAACAAGTGGAGAGGTGCTTTCACCAATGAAAGCACCCCACATCATGATAGAGGACCTCCCAATCTTGAATGTGGGGGCCAAACATTCTGACTTGAATTGCTCTTTAGGGGTTCTCCAGACCATTGTTTGTTGCAATGGTTTACCAATTTCAAAACTTGATTCATCCGTCCAAATGACCTTCTTCCAATCTTCAACAGTCCAGTTCAGGTGGTTGCAAGAAAATTTAAGTAATTATTTTATTTGATCTTCATTAATGTATGGCTTCTTGGAAGCCACTCTAAAAAAAAAATCCCATTTCATGGGCTTGTTGTTGAATCATGTGGGTTGACACATCTTTCAAGATTGAATCACGGATCTCAGGTGCCTTCAACTTGTGGCGCTGCTTGAGAATTTAGCCAAGCTCCCAAAGATCAAAATTGGTTAGTTTTCAAGGTTGTCCAGGTTGTTTTGCAGACTTGACTGTACCTTGCTTATGGAACCAATGCAGGACATTATAAGTTGTTGTCCTTGGAATTGCCATGTTTGATGCAATGATGTTCCCCAAGGTTCCGGCTTTTTACATTCCAAAAATCCTGGCCTTGAAATAATCTGGTAAGTTTTTTTCCCTTTTTAATTTATAAAAAAAAAAAATTAAAAAAATCAAAGAAAACAAAAAAAATTAGTATAAATCAATGAAAAAAGAAGCAATTAAAAAAATCTTACCAAAGTCATTTTCCAATGTGGTTGGAGGAGGTTATGGAAGGGAAGAGACAAATTTGGTCAACAGAAAATCACCCAGGCTGGTCATTGAAAGGAGTTTTCCAAAGATGGCAGGTTGGTATTGAGTGGGCGGGTGTGGGCACTTTACAGAACAGTCTCAAAACTTCTGTCTAGCCACTGTAAATCTATGAATAGAGCTACTACTACCTTTTTCTCTGCACAAAAATCTCTTATCCAGGTGCCCACATAAAAGATGGTGTCTTCTGTTTCCACACCTTTTTTCCCCCCATAGTGAAAATCAAGAAGGCAACCTGAAACTGCAGCCCACTCAGCAAGTTGTTTGGAAAGGATTGACTGGAGGATCTTCCCCAGAGTGTTAAGGAGGGCAATTGGCCAATAGGCACTTGGGCTGGTGTAGCTTGGTTTATTAGCCTTGCAAATGATGGCTGTGGTAGCATTCTTCCAGCATGAAGGAAATTTTCATTTGCTCAGTATCCAATTAAAGAGCATGACCAAATATGTGTGGAGGATTTGACTGGTGAGCTTCAGAGTTTTGTTCATTATGTGGTCTGGGACTGGAGCCTTGCCAGTTGCCAGGTTGCCAAAGCCCTTAGGACTTCATTTCCGGATACCTCATCAAATACTGCCTGTCTGCATGGATCCTTTGTTGTAATGTCAGAGAGGTCTATCTGAGTACGCATGAGGGATGTGCCTTCAAATAGCATTTTGGCTTGTTTGGCTTTCCCAACAGCAAAAGAACCATCCGTTGTGGTAGTCCAAAACTGTCCTATAGCCATCAGACTCAATTTTATAGTGTAAAAACAGCTCAAGACCTCAAATTAACCTCAGAAATGGATTCTAAATCACAAATAACCCATAGTCACTCAGCCAAAGTACCCCTCTATCTCTCATGGATTAGAAGATAAAGCCCAAGAGACCTTCAACTGTGGCAACTCATACCCAACCAGGTGTCACAGCCATGTGAACAACATAAGGCCTACCTTGGAAAACCTCAATTGCATACCAGTTCCAGCTTACCTTCAATACCAGGACCATACACCAACCCTGTTACCTAATCAGAATACAGCAATACATATCCAGGAGGCAGTGCAATTAGTCCAGATCCAATCACCTCATCAGAATACAGGAGCAATATATCCAGGAGGCAGTGTAACCAGTCCAGATCCTGTCACCTCATCAAATACAGCATACATATCCAGGAGGCAGTGCAAAATTCCAGATCCAGTCACCTCATCAAATACAGAAATACAGATTCAGGAGGCAGTGCAACAGTCCAGATCCAGTCACCTCATCAAATACAGAAATACAGATCCAGGAGGCAGTGCAACCAGTCCAGATCCTGTCAACTCATCACCATACAGAAATACAGATCCAGGAGGAAGTGCAACAAGTCAGATCCTGTCACCTCCTCACCATACAGTAATACAGATACAGGAGGCAGTGCAACAAGTCAGATCTGGTAACCCAAACCAAACAAAAATGAAAATATACATGTAAGAGGCTATGCAGAATTATACTGGAACAATATATGAAGGAGGAAGTCAGACCAGTCTCAAGCAGAACCAAACAAACATTCAAAAAGGAGTACAAGAGGCTGTGAAGAATCAAATAAAAGAACAACAAATACAGGAGGCTGTGCTGAAGCAAATACAAGAGCAATAAATACAGGAGGCTGTGCAGCAGTGTACAAGAGTAATATATGCAGGAGGAAGTGGGACCAGACTTAAGAAGAACCAAACAAATCACCAGTATTGCACAGCAATACATGTAGGTAGAATCAAGTAGCACTGAAAAAACTACCAGTACAGCACAGAAATATGTCTTATCTGCACTACACAGCAATTTATACAGGGCTGTGCATGCATAAAACCCCTGTACAACCTTTTTCCAACCAGCAGAAATGCCTCATGTAACTGTACAACATTTTTACAACCAGCAGAAATGCCTCATGTAACTCTATCTCACTGTTCCTCACCAGAAAAGGGAGAACCCTCAGGGGCAGCCTTGAGCATCCCCTGAGGGAGGATTTGTATATTTAAGGAGGGCCTCTCTGCCCTATCCAAGTTGTACCAGCATGCCATCTGGCCTACCTATCATATCATCCCCACCTCCTCTCACATATCAAACCACCCTATCAGGCCCTCTTGGCCCATCCATCTGTGGTACCTACCCAGATAAATATTAGTAGTGAACCAATTATAAAGAAACAGGAAATCAGAGACCAAGTTATAACCCATCTTTAACCAATTAAACCACCCACCAGGTGCTTGAATAAGGGTTCTTCTATGGCCTAAATACTCAGCACCAGATTAAAGAAAAACCACCAATTAATAAATAAACAACTCTTACAAAGAAAGAGAGCACAACAAAAAGAAACTACCAAACTTTGCTCTACCAAGCCCCCAGTGGGTAAACCCATTGTTGGGTCCTCTCCTGAACCACCCCCTTGATAAAACACTTGAACCCTTTAATATTGGGATACTGGTTAAGATCAAATATATCTGATCAATAACTAAACAATAACCCAATATATCTGCTCTATTCTTCAAAAAAACCCTACCAATAAAAATTAATAACTAATATAGGTCTGATCTGAGACCTATTTTAAGTCTCAAAGAAACCAGCCATTAATTTAAATAAATTATTGTGCAGACTTACTATAGTACTAGAAGGGCAGGCAATTCAAAATCACCCTTAGTATTTAATAATACTCTAAAGGAGTAGGAGTAATACTAAATTCCCCTTCAAGGACTGCCAGCAAGCTATTTGCTACTTTATATTTATATAATCCCACAGGAGTCTCTACACCGTCCTCTTAAGTGGGAGAATTTGGCCATTGGTTGCCAGGCGGATGCGCGGCAGGGCATTGAATGCAACATCACTATTGGAGGATATGAGGTATTTCCTCCAATGCGCTAACTTGGGGTTATTGACCAGAGACCAGAAGTATTCATTCCATTCCTTATAGCACTGGAATGCCTCATCAGACTTTGCCAGTAGCATCCACTGCCATGCACAGTTTCTAGTTTTCAACACTGGGGTAAGTGTCAGGGGGTCCCACCATGATATGGTTTGGGATTCATATGCCATTACCATTCTGCCTAGCCTGTCTTGGGTATTCTGCAGAGTGCTTGTAAAGTATCTGCCTATGCCCTCCACCTGTTGGCCAGTTGGTTTGATCAACAATTGAGCCTGAAGGATATTGCAGACATCAGACTGCTTAAGTTCCTTCCACTAAGGCTTTGCCCAGTGTTTGGCAGAGGTGAAGCCTTCCACACATATTATCCCCTTCAGGGCTTGGTGGTTGGATCCAAAATTCCCCTCCAATAATCATACTTCTGCCAGAATTTTGGATGCCTTATGGTTTGTCCAGATTAAATCAATTGTTGTCCCTTTTCCTTTGGTTGTATAAAAGGTAGGGATGTACCATGGAAATGCTAGCCTGAATCCGCTCTTTTTACAGAGTTTTATTAAGCTGGCTGATTCCAAGTGCATTGAGGGATAGCCAGTTGGGTTCCACATATGGTGATGGAGGTTTGAATCCATGACAATGCCCATAAGTGAATGTCTGTTTTGCGCTGGTGGTAACCAATGCTCCAGGTCCTTCAGACCAGCATTGGTATTGGGAGGATTATAGACATTGATGATTTTGATGGTCTTCCCGCTAGCCCCTTGGATAGTGAAACCCATCAGGTTTTTTAATCCACCGGGGAGTTGTGTGATGGCCTCAGATGGGATCAATTTGTGGATATATACACAAAAATTATGACTATCCCTCCAATTTGTTTGGGTGTGGTCATAACTTGCTAGAATTTGCCAATTAGGATGTGTGGGGGGGAGCAGGGTGCAGGGGTTAGCCCATGGTTCCTGAAGTATTAAGATGGGGTCCATGGGGGAGTGATTGAGAAGTGTGAGGTTTATTTCCTTGGAAATTTGGCAGTTTAACTGAAGAAGAGAAACATTAGCGGGGAAGGAGGGATTCCTTGGTGACGCAGAAGCAAGTTGGTTCCTTGATACAGGTCTGTTGGGTTGTGCAGAAGCAGTGATATCAGTGAATTCGTTTGTTAATGGCGTAATTAACATGAGAGAGGAATTGATAGGGAAGTCTTAGCCTGGATTCATGTCCTCTTGAAAGGGAATAAGATGCTGAATACTGAATGTTGGATATACTCTATGCCTTTGACCTTATTCCTAACACCCTCTTTACATCTTACACATTTGGTGATTTTGGCATTTTCCTCTGGGC
This sequence comes from Puccinia polysora, assembly GCA_025617555.3. Taxonomy (NCBI): domain Eukaryota; kingdom Fungi; phylum Basidiomycota; class Pucciniomycetes; order Pucciniales; family Pucciniaceae; genus Puccinia; species Puccinia polysora. The sequence goes on from CM062618.1 coordinate 33,694,974, forward strand.
AATCAGGGAATTCCTTTGTCATGTGGTTTCCATTGCATCTGCCACATTGAGGTGGGTCCCAGAACCATTTTCCAAAATGGCCCATCTTGAGGCACTTGAAGCATTGTGCCAGGTATGGTTTAAAGAATGTGACTCTGTGATAGTTGTAATCTAAGAAGAGTCCTGTGTAAGCAACACAATCCACTAACTCTTTACTTGCAAAAGACATAAAAATGGATCCCGCTTTTTTGGCGGTTTTCATGTTATCCAAAAGCCAGCGCATGCAAATCAATTATTCTTTGTTGAAGCCTTTGGCTGTGGCAAGTTTTGTTTTTTTAAAATCAGAAGTTGGGTCAAACTATTTGGGGACACCATGGGCAAGTACCAACCATGTGCTGGGAGTGGCTTCTAAGTCTGGATGAACCTGCTTTGACCATAGATGTTTTTTATCAATGATCCAGTTCTGATGAAATTTATTTTTAGTATTGAACACCAAATCTCCTAAGTTCACAAAATGGACCCCTGTGACTGTTACTAGCTTGTCATGGACTCTTGCGTTCATCCTTGATAGGGTTTTGTTGGCTCTCTGGACAAACACGGCTTTGGGGATCTTGTTTATTTGGTTTTTAGAGTGTTGCAGTGAATAACTGCTCTCCCCGGGAGGTAAAGTTTCATTATGTCTTTCATTGGCGGCTGCATCATGAGTCTTTGGGAATTAAACGGCAAATTTAACTTGGTTCTCTATGCATAGTTTGGTTGATTGGTTACTTTGGTTGGAAATGGGAAGGTGTTAAGCACGGGGTTTGAGTTTTGCAATTGTATGAGATTACCAATTTTTTTGGCCATGACTTGCATCTGATCCGCCATGGTCTGGGTTCAGTAGTTGCGTCTTTTGTTGGCTTCCATGCGGTCCTGTTCCTAGAAAATTAAAATTTGGATCAGCTTGACTGTTTTCTCGTTAATAATTAGCTCTCCATTTGCAGTGAAGTTTCCTTTATCAGAAATCAAACGTGTGAAAAGCATGGACAGACTACTAGGTTGACTGGTGTTTGGGGGGTTCATGTGGCCGACTATCTCAGGGATCATTCCATTTTTTTTATTCCCTCAATTCAAGGAGGGTCAGGGGGACGAGAGAAGGCCATGGCCTGGGGGAGAGTGAGGGAAGAGGATAAGCTTCCTAATGGGTTTGACAAAAAAGGAGAACAATTGGTGGCTTGGGGTTTTTTGGGGGTTAGGAGGTGAGGTGATGGTATGGAACAAGATCCTCTGAATAGTCTAGATTAGAGCATGTCATACTCAACCCTTTGCTTTTCTATTGTGGTGTGATGATTGATGTCTGGAATCCATCAAGGGAAATCCCAGGTATTGTTCTTTACTTCTGAAAAGATCCTTCTTGTGTAGAAATTCACTCTGACAAAGCAACAAGCATCTCACCAACCAGCTTATCTCATCCATTGCACCATCTGGCCATTCAATCTACACTCTCACTCTCACCCTCTTCAATCACTCTCACACCCAATCCCCACTCACTCAATGATCAAGGCTCAAAAAAATTCATAGAATGAGTACTCAAAAAAGTGAAAAGAAATATTGCCAATCTGTGGATGTTGGGTGCCAGATTAGGTATACAGTCACCCACTCTGACTAAGATAAAGTATAGGTTACCGTATGCATGAGATATGAGATTTTCATCTCCCCCAAGGAATCATTCTAGGCCCTGTTTAGGCCCACCCAAAGCATCATGTACCTTCATTTGGTAAACAAGGTTAGCATCATAATTGATTTTGCGCAAGATCAAAAACAACACAACCTTATTTTTGTATCCAATGTTTTCAGCTTCCACAAGTGACATATGGTTCAGGGTGTTCATGGGCTGGGTTGGCCAAAAAAATTTCTACCCATACCCAACCCACCAGTAAGCAGGTCTTAGCAGGTTGGGTTGATTTCCCCTGAATCCATACCCAAACCTGTGATGGGTACCTGCGGTTCTTGGAGGGTATTTGCAGGCTGCCAGCGGGTCATGGGGCCCCACCGGGGGTTTTTTTTTCTTTCAAAAAATTAAGGGCATTAAATGTTGGTATCACTTCATATTACTAGAAATGATGTATAAGGTGATAGTTGGAGAGCATGAAAAACGTATGAAAAGACAAAATATGCACATGGAGAAGAATAAACACAGAAAAAATAATTGTTTTATTTTTTTGGGTACCCATGGGTTGGCCCATCATTCAATGGACCTGCCCAAACCCAGACCCAGACCTTCAGCAGCTTGAGCCGGGTCAGGTCAACATAGGCTTTTTTAGAGGACACCAGGCCCAAACCTGGCTAAATACCCACCGGTTTGGCCCAATGCATGAAAAACCTGACATATGGTGTCAAGCGGAGATGTGTTTGGCATCCACAAGAAATAGGGGGGGGGATAAGTCAATAGTTGAGCAGATATAGGCTGGAGGGGATGTGTAAATGCATAGATGACACCAAATTTTGGTCCAGACCTAAATTGGGTGTCATGCGGGTTTTTGGCCTATGGGAGACCTGAAACCTTAGGCTCCATTTGGAAACTGGGGTGTATTTCCCGCCCCCAATCCAAAAAAGATATACACCCTGTATGTTGCAGATGTGACATAAAGGGTGGTTTGGCAAGGTGTATGTGTATGTGTACATCTCCATGTACACTGTATCTTGCAGGCCCCATTTCCAGTGGGGCCAGAAATACAGGGTCAACCCTGTATCTTTGCCCATTTCACATCCTTCCCCATCCCCCACAACCCCCCACCCCCACTACACTTGCAAACAGGGGTGTATGTTGCAACCCCCAGGGTGTATGTGTTTTGGGCCAAATGTTGTTTTAGGTTGTGTCGACCCCCAAAACCACATACAGATACATGTGTGCAGTTGCCACACGCAGCCTTAGAAAGTGTTTTAAAGCGTCATGTTGGAAAATGTGTGTTGAGGGGAAAAACCAATGAGTGTCTGTATTTCTTGCACAGGTGTGTGATTTATATATGTATATGTCTTTCTATATACAAGTGCGTGAAAGTATGGGTTGGTGAGTAGAGTTTGAGGACTTGTTTGTGATAGTCCCAACACCCCCCCCTCACCAGCCATTTTATTCTGTCATTTCCGGTGATTGGCATGATAGGATAGAAGAGGAAAGGTGTTTGAATGCTTCCAGGGTCAAATTTTTGGTCAAAATGTTGGCTTTCTGTTTGCCGTTTGGTATCCAGGTAACCGCCCCTTTCCTTTGAAAGATTGCTTTGTTGATGATACAAAAAAAGTTGATATGCTGGCATCATTTTTTGGAGCTCTTGTCAGTTGCCACTTGTATTGCCAATTGATTGTTGCACTTCAGGTGAATTTTCAGTTCCGTCCCTAGCATGTTGGTTATAAGATTTTGAATCCATGTGGCTTGCCTTGTAGCAATCCCAAGTGCCATGAACTTGGCTTGTAATGTTGAGGAAACTACAGTTGCTAGCCTGTGGCTTTCCCATAGAATTGGGCACCTGTAGAAGATGATCAAGATGCCATAAGTGGATTTAGAGTACTGTCTTCCCCAAGAGACATTGACATAGCATTGCAGGGGTTTGTAATTGGATTCTGGAAAAATATATAGGCAATGATCCCTGGAGAATATGAAAAAATTTACTAGGTGTTTTATTGCCTTCCAGTGCTCAACCCTTGGTGAAGCAGAGTATCTTGAGAGGCAGTTTACGGCGTAAGCAATATCCAGGTGTGTCCTTACAGCCAGGTAGCTAAGGGACATGACCGCCCATAATTAATTAAAAATTATTTCAGGATCACCCCCGGGATCAGAAATAGCCTCAAAAGACAATGGTAGTGGTTGCCTCACAATGGAGACTCTGTCCCAGAACTTCTGCACAATGACTCTTAGCAGTTTCTCTTGATGTAGAGAAAAACCTTGCTTTGTCCATTCAACATTGAAACCTACTACCAAGGTCAATTTGTGATACCATTTGATCTCCAGGCCGCCACCTAGCTCCTTCTCAAGATCTTGTAGCATGCTCTTGGACAACCTGGCCACTACTGCATTTTCCAAGTGGATCCAAATCATGCCGGTGTTTCCTGGAAGGTTGAGGAGATATAGGCTGGCATCATACAGGCTTGCAGTGTAACCCAGCAAAGAGAGTAGATCCTTTAGATGCAACCACCAGCAACAGGCTTCCTGTTGTTTGCTGTAAAGAGATTTGATCAGTCATAAGGCATGACCTTCTGGGATCTTCATACCTGGTGGGGGCATACCCAAAGAGCTTTGTCAATGGGGGAGTTCAAATAGGGGGCCACAAAATCAAACAGTGGACCAACCATTTAAATTTTGCGGCCATAGCAAGCAGGAGCCTCAGGGATAAAAAAATGCCAGTGGGGGCAAACATGTTGGTTAAATCAACACCTTCCCTTTGCTTGTTGCCCAGGGCAACACACCTTGCCTTTCTTTGAGGCCCAGAACCATCTGCCTGGTCTTTCTTGGTGATCACCCATTTGGTTGGCATGGCTTTTTGGCCTGGTGGGAGAGGCTCCAATTTCAAGATGCCTTTTCAATACATGCTATCTATCTCTGATGCAAATGCAGGCGCCCATGATGGGGCGTTTTTGCCGCCCATTGCTTCCCAGTACATGCTAGGTACATGGTTGGGAATCTGTACCTCAGTAACCACTTTCTCCTTGGAGGAAAAAGCTTCCTTGCCCACAAAGTTATCAAGGGATAGGCCTTGTGCTGAGGCTGCTTTGGTGGACTTGGGGCCAGGGTGCGTTGTGGAGAAAGTTGCCCAGGCAGATGAGACAAACATCCTGCTTGCAGGGATGTATAACATCCAGCCTTTGCTGTTCAGAAGATGTGCAACCAACTTTGCTTCTGTTGTAGAGACTCCTGTGGGATTATATAAATAAAGTAGCAAATAGCTTGCTGGCAGTCCTTGAAGGGGAATTTAGTATTATTCTACTCCTTTAGAGTAATAGTAAGACTAAGAGTGGTTTTGAATTGCCTGCCCTTCTAGTACTATAGTAAGTCTACACAATAATTTATTTAAATTGATGGTTGGTTTCTTTGAGACTTAATATAGGTCTCAGATCAGACCTAGATTAGTTATTAACTGTTTATTGGTAGGGTTTTTTGAATAACGGACCAAATGAATTTGGTTATTATTTAGTGGTTGATCAGATATGTTTGATCTTAAAAAATATCCCAATATTAAGGGGTTCAAGGGTTTATCAAAGGGATTTTTTAGGAGAGGACCCAAGGATGGGGTTACCCAGAGGGGGTCTGGGTAGAGGAAAGGTTGTTAGTTTCTTTTTGTTGTGCTCTCTTTCTTTGTAAGGGTTATTTATTGATTGATGGGTGGTTCTTTTTGATTTGGTGCTGAATATTTAGGTTGGGTTAACCACAGGGGGCTGGGTAGAGGAAAGGTTGGTAGATGCTTTTGTTGTGCCCTCTTTCCTTATAAGGGTATTTGTTGATTGATGGGTGGTCCTTCTTTCATTTGGCGCTGAATATTTAGGTCACAGAAGGACCCTTATTCAAGCAGCTGTTGGTTGGTTATGAATTGGTCTCTGATTTCTTGTTTCCTTCTAATTGGTTCACTAATAATATTTTATCTGGGTAGGTGCCACAGATGGGTACTGATAGATTGGGGTGAGCTGGGGTGGTGTTGGTAGATGCTTTTGTTGTTCCCTCTTTCCTTATAAGGGTATTTGTTGATTGATGGGTGGTACTTCTTTAATTTGGTGCTGAATATTTAAGTCACAGAAGGACACTTATTCAAGCAGCTGTTTTTTGGTTATAACTTGGTCTCTGATTTCTTGTTTCCTTCTAATTGGTTCACTAATAATATTTTATCTGGGTAGGTACCACAGATGGGTACTGATAGATTGGGGTGAGCTGGGGTGGTATGAGGGCATGAGGATACAACTTGGATAGGGCAGAGAGGCCCTCCTTAAATAGACAAATACTGCCCCAGGGGTACTCAAGGCTTCCCCTGAGGTTTCTCCCTGTTCTGGTGAGGAACAGTGAGATACAATTACATGAGGCATTTATTCTGGTTGGAAAAAGCTTGTACAGTTACATGAAGCATTTCTACTGGTTGGAAAAGCTTGTACAGGGGTTTCATGCATGCACAGCCTTGCACAAATTGATGTGTAATGCAGATAAGATTTATTGCTGTGCTGTACTGGTAATTTGTTTAGGGCTACTTGATTCTACCTGCATGTATTGCTGTGCAATACAGGTGGTTTTTTTGGTTCTGGTTAAGCCTGGTTCCACTTCATTCTGCATATATTGCTCCTGTATACTTCTGCACAGCCTCCTGTATGTATATTTTTCCTGTATTTCTTCTGCACAGCCTATTGTATGTGTATTTGCTGCATGTTTTTTGGCTCTACTTGAGACTGGCTTGACTTTCTCCTGCCTATATTTCTCATGTATACTTCTGCACAGCCTCTTGTATGTGTATTTGCTGCATTTTTAGTTCAGGTGACCAGATCTGACATGCTGCACTGCCTCCTGTATCTGTATTGCTGTATTCTGGCTGAGGCGACAGTATATGACTGATTGCACTGCCTCCTGTATCTGTATTTCTTAATTCTGGCTGAGGTGAATGGACTGGATCTGGACTGGTTGCACTGCCTCTTGCATCTGTATTTCTTTATTCTGGGTGAGGTGACTGGATCTGGACTGGTTGCACTGCCTCCTGGATCTGTATTGCCATATTCTGATGAGGTGACTGGATCTGGACTGATTGAACTGCCTCCTGGACCTGTATTGATGTATTCTGACTGAGGTGAAAGGGCTGGTGTATGGCCCTGGTGTTGAGGGTAAGCTTTCACTGGTATGTAATTGAAGTTTTTCAAGGTATGACTCATGTCTTCCACAGAGATCTGAAACCTGGTTGGATATGAGTTTGCCACAGTTGAAGGTTTCTTGGGATGTATCTTCTAATCCATCAGATGTAGGTTGGCACTTTGTCTGAGTGACTATAGATTATTTTGGAACTGGAATCCATTTCTGGGGTTTATTTGGGGGTTGGAGCTGTTTTTATAGTACAAAAGTGAGTCTAATGGCTATAGGACTGGTTCATACCATTGCCCAATCATCAAGCTTCAAGGGTTTCTCTGGAGGGACATGTACAAACACCATATTGCCAAATACTCTCAGGCAGTTGGCAAGGGGTTAAATCACAAAGAAGGCCTTGTAGGGCGTATGATTGCTTCTGGCTGAAGGAAGTTTTTTAATGGAGTATGAAGCCCAGATAAAGGCCAAACCCCAGAACTGCTTCCCAAGACTGCTGTATACCAGAAGCATACAAGCAATGTCAGCCAGGGAGAAATTGTGTCTCTCTGATACTCTGTTCTGGTGGTGATGGCATGGGAGACTGCGTTTAAGTAAAATGCCCCTTTCTGTGGAAAAATTGCTAAGCAACTTGGATCCAAATTTGCCTCCATTGTTGCATTGTATGATGCAAATCTTATTCCCTGATTGCATTTCTAATCTCTGTACAGTACTAATAAGATTACCCGCAGCATCTTTCTTGCTCTTTAGGGGAATGGCTTGGCTGAAGCCAGAGCCAATGTCCACTACTGTAAGTAGATACATCAAACCATCTAGTGCAGTTACTTCAAACAGACCCATGAGATCTGTTGCAAGCTCCGCAAGCAGCCCAAAGGGTCTGGATGAGCTCTTGTATTCATAAGATTGCATCCTATTTGCAATCTGGCATGCGCAACAGGGTATTTTGCATGGAGGCAGTGCGTCTGGCAGTCCCAGCATTGCCAAAGCCCTGATTAGCCTGTGGATCCCACAATGAGCAAAATGGGAAACGGTAATAAAGAAGGAGTTGTTCATTTGGCGTGAGAGACACAATATCATTGTAATTATCTGGAGAGTCATTAACAGGAGGAAAGGGGAAGATAAAAGGTGTGTTTGTTGACAACAAAGACAGAAAGGAAGACACAAGGATTTGAGAGGAGGGTATAAGCCATTGATGCCAAGCAGAATCAAGAGGACATATAAACAGGAGTGTGCCATACAGATAAAACATGTTGAAGCAATCAGTTGGCTGGTTTTAAGAGAAGGAACAGTCATTCCTTTGGAGATCTGCAAGTGAGATGAGAGTTTTGCATGCATCCTTACAATATAAGATGCCAGGAATGGCAATTTCCCCCTGTCCTTGGTTGGGAACAGCATTGAGCCTATACCTGTGACAGATGCGCTACAATCATCAGTTGCCATGTTGAGGGGGATGGGGGAAATCTTGCAAAAATTGGAGAGGAGCGGATGATCACCCATTAAATGATGTGATGCGCTGGTATCCACTATTGGCTGAGAGGATGGGCTACCTGCCTGAATGGATTTAAATCCCAAATTCTGAGGTTCCAAACTGTCCTCTGGGAGCTCACAGATGCTTGCAGAGGGTGTCCATGATAATGTACTGGGAATTTGAGAAGACACAGAGCCAGAACTCAAAGAGGAGGTAGGGGCCCTGGAAGGCGGGTATGTTTGGCGGTACAATTCTGAAGCCCAAAATTTCTGGTTTGCCGTTTGGGATGGCAACTGGTTGGGTTGAGGGAGCATTGAGGGCTCAGGAAGGATGGTGGGGTATGTGGCACCCATCCCAAGTGGTGCCACAACTGGGTAGAATGGCTGGAATTGAGCGTTAGCTTGTGGTATAAAGCAAGGCTGGCATGCAGTGGGCCTTGCTTGGCCATAGACATGCATAACACAGGAGGGAAGCCTGCGTCTTTTGACAAGCGGATGCAGGCATTGATTTTTCATATGATTGATTGACCCAAAGTTCCAGCAGGATGGGATTCCTGACGCATAGAAGTCCCCTTCATCATCAAAGGTTGGTTTTGGCTCTTTGGCCGCAATCAATGAGTGAGAAATAGATGCCCAGTTAGCAGTCAGATCAATTAATAAGGGGGGAAAACTGGTGGTTGCTTGGACAGGTGTGGTATTGTATTTTGAAATCTTGTATAGTTCCAGAACCTTTGGCAAAGGAATAGTGTAAAAGCCATTCTTTCCCATCTCCCTATTGATCCAACTCTCAAAGTTGCAATAAAGATCTGTTGTTGGATTGAGGGCAGCCTGCAGGACAAACCCTCCAATGGGGTTGCCTCCTAGCCTGTTCCCTACAGATTTGAACTTGTTGATCATGTCCCTAATGGAGTGTAGATTGCCTGTTGTCATATTGGGTTCCAGAGAAAAATTAAAGATGCAACAATAAAGCTTCAACTGTGAGGCTCTGCTAGTGGTGTGGAAATGATCCCAGAGGGTTTAGAACATAGCCCAACAGGAAGCCCCCTTCTGGATCATGTGCTTTAGTGGAGCTACAACCAAAGCCAGCATGATGGGGTTTACAACCTGCTTGTGATAGTTTTTATAAGACTTGTTTTCAAGGTAGTTGGCTTTGTCAACTGCCAGGCGCATTCTTTCCTTGGTGTTGTTTGCCCAAACTGACCAATTGGAGCGGTCCACCCTGAGGCTGTTGTCTTTGCTGATTGTGTTGATTGCCACATAGGATTTTGATGCGGCATTCTTCGAGTCAATTTCCGGGGTTCAAGCATTGATGTCTTTCAAGGTGGGAGGTTGTGAAAAATTGGCGGCCTGGCCTAAGCATTTTTCCAAAAGTTTCTCTTTGTAAAAGATATGGTCTTCAAAAGCACAAGCCTGTTACTCAATTTCTTTATCTGGTTTGTCAAGCTCTGCTAGGATGTTGGCACAAATTGTGGCATCATCTGGTGGGGAATAACATTGGTAGAACTCTGCTGAGGCCCTTTCCTTGAATTGGTTGGAGAGGATATCCATGGTGGCAGCCAAAGCTGCTGGAGTGAGGTGAGTCAAAGAAACCTTCTGGTGTAGAGACTCCTGTGGGATTATATAAATAAAGTAGCAAATAGCTTGCTAGCTGTCCTTGAAGGGGAATTCAGTATTACTTCTACACCTTTGGAGTATGAGTATATAATAAGAGTGGTTTTGAATTGCCTGCCCTTCTAGTACTATAGTAAGTCTGCACAATAATTTATTTAAATTAATGGCTAGTTTCTTTGAGACTTAAAATAGGTCTCAGATAAGACCTAGATTAGTTATTAATTGTTATTGGTAGGGTTTTGTTGAAGAATAGACCAGATGTATTGGGTTATTGGTTAGTTATTGATCAGATATATTTGATCTTAACCAGTATACCAATATTAAAGGGTTCAAGGGTTTTATCAAAGGGATGGTTCAGGAGAGGACCCAAGGATGGGTTTACCCACAGGGGGCTGGGTAGAGGAAAGGTTGGTGGTTTCTTTTTTTTTTGCTCTCTTTCTTTATAAGGGTTATTTATTGATTAAGGGATGGTTTTTTTTTAATCTGGTGCTGAATATTTAGGTCACAGAAGAACCCTTATTCAAGCACCTTGTGGGTGGTTTAATTGGTTAAAGATGAGTAATAACTTGGTTTCTGATTTCTTGTTTCCTTTATAACTGATTTACCAATAATATTTATCTGGGTAGGTAACACAGATGGATGGGTTGGTGGTCCAGAGGGCCTGATATGTGAGGAGAGGTGGGTGGCCAGATGGCATGATGAGGGCATAGGGGTGGATGGCATACTGATGCAACCTGGATAGGGAAGAGAGGCCCTCCTTAAATAGAAAACCTGGTCCTCAGGGGATGCTCAGGGATGCCCCTGAGGGTGCCCTGGGGCTTTCCCTGTTACAGTGGGATTCAGGTACATGAGACATTTTAGCTGGTTGGAAAAAGACACTGCATGAAACTGAGGCAATTCTGCTGGTCAGACAAAAGGCACTGCATAAAACTGAGGCAATTCTGCTGGTTGGGAAAGATTGTACAGGGTTTTCATGCCTGCACAACCTTTCATAAATTGCTGTGAGGTGCTGATAAGGTTGGTCTGGTGCTGGTTGCTTATTTGGTACTGAGTATTCTTCCTGCATGTATTGCTGTGCATTCACTGGTGGTTTATTTGGTGCTACTTGCTTCTACCTTCATGTATTTCTGTGCATTACTGGGGGTTTTTTTGGTGCTGAATGGTCTTGACTGCCTGCATATATTGCTGGGTATGCCTGTGGTACTTGTACTGTTAGTTTGTTTGGCATCACATGCTACTGGCTGAATAAATTGCTGTGTGGTTCTGTGGTTGTTTGGTACTGCATGGTTCTGGCTGCCTGCATACATTGCTGG